>AWOL01S0011334.1:6116-50681 GCA_000715115.1 Nicotiana otophora | reverse complement strand
TATATATATATATATATATATATATATATATATATATTTTATTTTATTTTTTTGACTTTTGATTCTAGACTTGATTCCAAGAGAGGGGATCAAAGAAAATGACACACGCTCAAAAGGGGTGGATGATGAAGGATATAAAGAGTTTGGATAGAAGAAAAAGGGCCTGCCAGCCTCAAAAATGCCAAAGCACTATATCTTATCAGGTTCAGCATTGATGGACGTGACTGTCCTCTTGGTTATGTCAGTTGTATAGCTCCATAGTCAAAATCTACTTTGCAACAAATGACGTTTAACAATTTGGAGCCACCTTTTCTTGGACTTTGACTTGATGTGGAAGGGCGCACTTCAGTACCAACTAATCCATTCAAATATTCCCTAGAATACCTCCTTTGGAGATTTGGGTTTTCTTCCCTAATATGATTAGATTATGGTAGGTCGTGGCCAAAAACCCTTTCATCGATTAGTCCAACCAGACTTCAAAACTTTCAGTTATCTTTAAGCCGGTATTCATGATAGGTTTGAGATAAACATATTTAACCTCTACGGATATGACTGTTCTGGTTCCATGTGATCTTGACACAGACATATCATCAAAGTTTTTCAACCTCTTACTTAAAATCCAAGTGTTTTTCCTCGATTCAAATCAAGATTGGAAATGCTTTCTAAAATCTAGCCGAAAACTCCACATGCATGTCATATCACTAAAATCGGCATGAACAAAACTATATATGCAAGAAGAATTAAGCACAATGGATTAAAATGACATAAAGCGAAAAGTTGTATTTTATTGATTAAAGGATAGAGAGGTTTGATGACACGACAAACAAACAACATCCGGATCACAACCTCGAAGTAATCCAGAAGATAGAAATTATGACAAAATAAGTTACCAAGACTCCTTCCCGGCAATGGAGGGAGTGACTTTTCAATTACCAAGCTCGACATCTTAGCTACGCATTTGCATATCAACATTACTACGGAATTCAATAAGATTGCTTTGGAATCAGCATTCAAGTTTCGACTTTTGATCAAATCGTTCCCAATATTGGCTATCGGATTTCAGGACTGGCGTAATGAAACATTTCATAGCAACCAGTTTGCCAAAAGACTTGTAATTCTCATGTCTCACTATCCTCACATATCGTCTCACATAAAGCATGTCATGTTGTTCAAACCTGGTAAAAGTCAACCAACATTTGCCTCTACTTTTCACCATCAAACTGTGTACTTACCTTCTCGTGATCTTAGTCGGATCAACAATAGCGGGGCTTATTCCCTTGGTTGAGAAGATGATAGAGTGATCCTGGATTGTTTTTATGATTCACAATTGCAAACCAATAAACCGACCACCTTTAACTAGATTTTATTCCAAAATAACAAGTATGTTAGAATGAACATCCTCTTCTTCTCTTTCTTCTTCTTTTTTTTATTTTTCTCTTTTTTTCTTTTTTTTCACTTTTTCAAAATCATTCGATCGAACCTGATGTGGGTTGCGTACGTATCATGTGAGAATATGAATTAGATCTTGCGTAGTTCAGGGAAGATCAGGAATAAAGTAAATAAACTAACTCTTACTCTAATACAATTCAGACCATGATAGCTCTCCTAACAAGGAAAAAAATTAGATGTTTTTGATCTTTTTATTTTTGGGGGAATTGTTGAAAGAAAGACTTCTATATAAGAAAAAAACAATTGGGATTTCGATTTTTTTTTTTTTGGAATTTTCGAAAGAAAGACTTCTAAACAAAAATAAAATATTTTTGAATTTTAAAATTTTTTCCTTTGAATTTTCGAAAATATATTTGGATTCTGAATTTTCTTTTTAATTTCTGAAAGAAAAACTTCTGAAGCAGAACAAAAAATATTTTCGAATTCAACTTCTTTTTTTTGGTTTTTTTTCTTTTCTGGATTTGATGTTTCAAGGATAGATTTAAAGAAAAATATTTTTTTGGATTTTTAAAAATTGGGTGTCAGACCCGATAAAAGTTGCCTACGTATCTCGCATCCGGTGAGAATCAGACCCGCGTAGTTCGGCCAAACCAACTATTTTTCTCCTTTTTTTTTTAATTTTTATGAAAATTAATCTTTAAAAATCATACGCACTAGACCACATCATTTTTTTCTCTGTTCATTCAACTGATTTATGCTAAAGTTGGTCAACATTCAAGCCTCCCAAATAATACAACAACTGGCACATAATATGACATAATAGTCTCAACAAGGTACTTGTCCTAAAATAGAACCCGGCCCCTGTGCCGAGCGCTGCTAAGTCAAATGCACATGATGCAAATAAAGCGAACCTAATAGGGATATTTGGCATGAGGTTTGTTCTTCTAAGTTTAAATTCTGGTGAAGAATGTATCTAGACTGGCTTACTCGAGCGGACAACTGGAGCCGAGGAAGGTCAGCATACCGGTAGCATTGCTTTCCGGCTTAGCTGGTGGTGCTCCCCGCCTAAAACATGTGTGACGAAAATCTTCGCCGGGTGACAATCACCTCGGTTATCTCAAAGAAAGCGGGCTATGTCAAGCAAATGCCCAATTTAATTTCAAGAAGACTCATAGGGGGTGCGTGAGAAGGCAGCTTATATGTGCAGTTCAACAATATCAAAGAGGTAAAAAGCGGACAAGTAGCACATTAGACTCAAATAAATCACAGTATATACAAATATTAATAAAGCCAAATAAAGTCAATGTACAAGCTCGAATTCTGGTTTTCCCCAGCTGAGTCACCAGAGCTGTCACACCCTCTTTTACCCCGAAAATATATGTGTTTGGGATTATTGCGGGTTATAGAGTTTTTCTAATTAAAGTGATAAACTTGAGTAGGGATTATTTTATTTACAGAGTCGCCACTTGGAATTGATTTTTTGGGTGTTCCAAATCACCTTTTATTTAAATCTCTAGTCAAAAGAAGATTTGACTCTATTATTATTGATCTGCGAAAATAATATCCGGGTAAGGAATTCTGTTAACCGGGGAGAAGGTGTAAGGCATTCCCCGAGTCCCGTAGTTCTAGCACAGTCGCTTTATTGACAACATTTGGCTTATATTATTTTTGGATAAACTGTGTTTTATTGATTTTTATGTTTTACATATCCGCTTTTATTTCTTGATTATTGAAGAATGTTTTGAATAATAAGATGTCATAACTACACTACGCAAGCGAATGTGTGATCGACATGATATTTATTAATTTTGTCATAACAGCGATACGCAAGTGAATCCGCAGTCATGACAAAGGATTATTAGCACGCTATTACTTTTGAAAAAATTACTACATTTGTCCTGTGAGAAAAAATTGACCAGCATATGAATCAAAATGGATGTCTTTGCATTGTATTGTGCCTCTGCAAAACTAATCTTATTTGGCCCAATATTTTGTTTGAAACTAGACCCCACAACTCACCAACTTGGTCCCAACAAATCGAAGCTAAAGTTGTAAACTCTTTGCCTAAATTCTTTAACATTGTGCCTGAAATTCTTCCTCCAAGAGTGTGCTACGTTAATGAAGTCTAGTGATGGAAATATTTTCACAAATAAATACCAATATCAACATGATTCTACAATAGAACAACATAGAGATAAAAAGTGATATAGGCATTGAACTAAAGATATTAATACGAGAACGAAAATAATACTTCATTCAAGCACAAGATCCATAATATAGAATACCAATTTCAACATTATCAAGATTAAGGCAAGGAATGAACCTCAAAGTTTTGAATATGAACTTTTAATATTTTACAGCTCTGAAATCCAAAAGCGAACAAGACCATGAACGACCCACCACTCGAACTAGGCGGACTCGGCTCGGACCTCGACTCGACTCAGAAACTATAGCTATTTTTCTGACGGTGTTTTGGAGGTGAGAAGCTCGGTTTGAATGGTGTTTTGGGGATTGTTTCAGGTGGGTTTTTCAATTTGTTTTTGGTAGCTTATTTGGAGTATTTTGGACTGTTTTAGAGCGGTTTCAGCAGCGGGTTTATGTTGATTTTCGTTGGCTTTTGAGGGCTATTTTTGGGGCTATTTTGCGGCGATTTTAATAGAGGATAAGGGATAGATTTGAGCTCCTTTTTGAGGTAAAACAATGGTGCTTCGGGGTAGCTTTCAGTTGAGTTTTAATGGAGAAAAGGTGTTGGTTTCATGAGTGTCTTGGAGCTGAGTTTCATGGGTGCTTTGGGGCGGTTTTGGGTTGGTGTTTGGGGGGTAAAAGGAGCTAGATTTTGGAGCTCTTACATGGATGAAAATATGGAGGAAAAATGGTGATTGAGGATGAGAAAGAAAATAAAAGAATGTAGCTGCCTCTTTTTTTGTTTTCAATTTGTATCTTCCTGGTCCCTCTATTTTTCCTTCTTTTTCGGATCCCCTTTGAGGTGAAGTTTAGGGGTGTTTAAATAATAAAAGAAAATAAGAGAGGAAAAGGGTGATGGGACATAGGAATAGTGAAAAGGGGAGTGAGAATGTGATACGTGAATAGTGTAGTAGGTGGGTGATGAGACAAGAAAATAGTGTAGGGAAGGTAGGAAGTAATTTTATTAGATTTGGTCCGTGATTAAAATAAATTCTTCTGTCCTCTATGTAATAGACTTTGTTAAAAATATTACATATTATCTAATAAAGCCTACTACTAAAAATAACATAAAAGTTAAAATATCAAGATTAGACCTAAAAATTATCAAATACAAAAAAGTGATAAAAATTTAAATATAGTAAAAAATTAGGTCCTCACATGTTGTGGGAGCTACGCACGTATGAGGTGACGGGTGTCCGTGCGTATGCTACAATTCCTGATTATATCCGGGTAGACTTAGGATCACGTCATTCTATACTTATACTATTTCAGTTATCTTTGCTCGTTTAATTCCTTTATTTCGTGTTACAACTTGAGACTAGACTTGCATAGGGTGATAGACTCGCTATTGTAGAGATGTGACGAGCTACTTGATAATCTGCGGAATAATCTGTACTTCCCTTATGAATTTCTCTCCCGTTGTGAGTACTCATGGCAAAGTTTTTCTTAAATTTCATAACTTACGCGTATATTCGTGAGTGGGGTCAAGGACCAGTTAAAGCTTCTTATTCTAATGGGATCGGGTCGTTCGCCTCGGCAGAATTTTGTACCGCCCTCTTATGGGAGCGGGTCGTTTGCCTCGGCAGTATAATAGATGCATCTATGGTTCGTGCCACTTGACCCTCGGCAGTGTATACATTATTATGGGATCAGGTCGTTCGCCTTGGTAGTATCATATTCCTTATGGGATCGGGACGTACTACCTCGACACAATCATGCGTTATATCGCTAGCAGTCCGAATATTTACGAGACTTTCCTTCCACTGATGCCTTGCATTTTATATAGTATTTCGTATTCATTTGATATTGGCACTTGATATATTCCAAGTTGTTGAGATAGGATACGAGATTGAGAAGTTTATATCGTTAAAAGAAATTTTGAAAGATTATGATTGTTACCGCTTCATCCTACTATAACTGTTGTGCTTCATATCTATTTACGATTTTACATACTGCTTTATTGGACCTCTAGTAAGTGTCGGTATTGACCCCTCGTCACTACTTCTCTGGGATTAGGCTAGATACTTACTGGGTACGTGTTGATTTACGTACTCATGCTATACTTGTTGTACTTATTGGGCAGGTATGTATGTGTATTTGTGTGTTTATATATATATATATATATATGTGTGTGTGTGTGTGTGTGTGTGTGTGTGTGTGTGTGGTGGTGGTCTTTTGGGCGCAAGGGCGCGGCTGTTGCGGGGACTTTACGGTGAACTGCATTGCATGTTACGATCCGCAACATACATAGTCTCCATCAGAGTTATTTATATTCTCCTGTCTATCTTGTATTCCAGACAGATGTTGTATTATTATTGTACTCCTTAGTAAATGCTCATGCACTTGTGACACCGGATTTTGGGGGTTTCTACTGGATGCTTATTGTTGTAGTTCACGTAATTATTACCATTTCACCTTGTAATTTATATTTTATACGGAAATTGGAAAATAAAAGCACGAGTTTTCTACGAGTACCAGGTTTTACTCTACTTATTTAATGGGATTCATGATTTCGAAAATAATAAAATGAGTAACTAAGTTGATTAATCATTGTTGGCTTGCCTGACGGCGACGTTAGGCTCCATCACGACCTGTAGTGGATTTTGGGTCGTGACATCTTCTTTTTTTTTTGTTTTTTTAGCACAAATGGAAAAACTTATTAGATGGTTTTCCATCAACAATACTCATTTTTCTTGATCCAATGGTCTACCGAAAATAATTTCTAACTTTCCAGAATAAGGATAAAGTTTGTATATATATTACACTCCCCAAATTAACGTGTGGGATTTCACTGGATTGTTTTGTTTGTTGTTTTTTTTATCAACAATGGACTAGTGCATGTTCTACCGACCAAGTTACGATTTTGTTTTATTGTAATGTACAGCTACAACTACAAGTCCGCCCTGACCAAGTGTTTGCTTTTGATAGTTTGGTGGGTTGTCTCGTGTCTGTCATTTTGGATAAGCATTGTGGATTAGATCAATTATCCATTATTTGTGCTAATATATAGAGTTATATTCTACCTTGTCTACTTGCTATTTCCTTGATTTTGCCAGTCTGTAGGAAAAATATTCATTGTTTCTTTTAAATTATATTAATTTTTTACGATAAGTGATACTATTATTTGAAATTGAATGCAAGATGCACTTATCATATATTCATTTTTAACTATATAATAAGTAAAGGATCCTTGGACGACCAAGGGTACTTTCGGTATTATGAATTTATTTGGGGATAACTTGGTAATTCTGTTTTCATTCAGGCGTCTAAGTTAAAACGGCTATAATTTTTACCTCGCCCTTTCGCTGCTTTGTCTTCTTCTTTCCATCTCAAAGTAAGATTTCAAGTTTTGCATTTCTCTTTCGTCTGCTTCAATGTCTCTCTTTTGGTGAGTTTTTATCTTTCCTCCTTTTCCTTAATTTTTTGCTTAGTTTTTGGTTTTAGTGGTTTGATTTCTCTTTAATTTCATCTCTTATCTTTTGGGTCTTCTGAAGATGAACACTGTTTTTAATTTTGGAGTTGTTGGCCCAAGTGAAGTTTTGTTTTGAAGATTGAAAAAGGAAGCTCGGGAATGAACCAGGTCCATCCACTGTGTATACAGACACGGGCAAATTCGAGCATGAGGAATACACGTAAGGAGACAAGCTTAACTTGTTATATCTGATATCTCCTGATGGAAAATGTTGTATATTTGATAAGTAGAAGGGCTCCGTACTCAAAGAGAATACTATCTAAGATAAGGGAGGAGTTAGAAGTTGAGCATAACTAGAACTCTTCCACGAAGGAAGAGTAGTATTAAAACTCTAGTTGTTTCTTATTCTACTAACTCTATATATTGCAGGATGTTCTCATTCTACAGGGACACGCACAAAAGCATAAGTTAAACGTGAGTTGAGAGCAAAATAGCAAGACATTTTGCAAGCAATTTTTGTGTGATTCAAGTGTGTGAACCTGAAGCTACGTGAACCAAATAGAAGAACCACTTCCAAGTGTCTGTCTTTTATTCTAGTTCAATTGTAGTAGGTGGTTTTCAAATTGTACCTTTCAGCTTTATCCAGAAGCAATTGAAATAGGTACTCTGAGTATTTAAGTTAGAGTTAACTTGAAGTTGTTGCAACAGTTAGAGACTGGTTGCCACAACGGGATTAGAGGTAATCCTTAGATTTACAAAGAATCTTTGTAAATGCTGTTTTAGCTCAGTGATTTAGTGAAGTATTGGAAAAAATTCTACTGAGTAGTAAGTCGTAGTTTTTTCACCTTTTGAGCTGGGTGTTTTTCCACGTAAAAAACATACTTGTGCTCTTTATTTTTCACATTTACTATTTCAGCAACAGTAGGTTAAAGAACACTTAGAAGAATCAGGTTCTTCTATAATCAGTGCACGCGAAAATTGGATACCACACAAATCACCCCCCTTCCCCCCCAACCCCCCTTGTGTGGCATTGGCATATAAAATATCAATTGGTATTAGAGCAGGTTACCCTTAAAGAGGCTAACATATTAGGAGAAAATCAAGATGAGTGCACCAACTGGAAACTGGGAAGGGCAATCCATTGCTAGGCCACCACTCTTCAACGGCCGGTACTACTCTTGGTGAAAGAACATGATGAGAGATCACAACATAGGAGAAGACTATGAGCTATGGAACATTGTCACAGATGGCTCACTGGCTACCATGAAGATAAATGCTGAAGAAGTAGAGGTACCAAAGACAAGAGCAGATTGCACAGTTGAGGACTTGAAGAAATGGGAGAAGAATGCCAAAGCCAAGAAGTGACTTGTTTGTCGACTTGGTCCAAATGAGTATAGCAGAATCCAAAGTTGTACAACTGCCAAGAAAATCTGGGACACTTTACAAGTGGCTCACGAAGGAACACCTCAGGTGAAAAGGTCCAGAGGAACTCTAATGTATTCCCAATATGGGAACTTTACTATGAAGGAAGGAGAAACCATTCAAGAGATGTACACAAGGTTCACTACATTGACAAATGAACTAAAGTCTCTTGGAATGATTATTTCTAAAGAAGATAGAGTCGAGAAAAAATTGACAAAGGTTCTGCCTGTCACTTAGGAGAGCAAAATTACTGTCATTCAGGAATCAAAGAACATTTCCACCCTCTCATTGGATGAATTAATTAAAAATCTCACTACTTATGAACTTAGGAGACAAACCATGAAAATGGATGTACCAAAGAAGGAAAGGAGTCTGGCACTCAAAATCACTGAAGGTTCTGATCTTGAAGATAATGAAATGGCTATGATCACTAAGGATTTCAAGAAATACTTGAGGAGAGGAAAGGGTCCTTCAAGAAGTGGAAGCTATAGTAAATCAAAAGTTCCTGAGAAGCAAACCAATGGTGGATGCTACAAGTGTGGAAAGACTGATCACCACATCAAAAACTGTCCCCAATGGGAAATTGAATGGAAGAAGAAAAGAGCTGAACAAAGGAACAGGAAGAAGGAACATGTTCAACCCAAGAAAAGCAAAGGATCAACCAAGGATATGGTTGCTGCTTAGGGAGAAAGCTCAGATGATGATGATGGGGATGAAAAAGCACTTATGCCATTGGAGAATCTGATGAGGAAACTGAAGTAAGTGTAATTCATCTCAAAGATAAGATTAAATTGTTGTCTAAAGAAAGGTTATTTGTGTTACTTCTAGAACTAATTGATGAATCTGAGGATATAAACAACGAAAAGGAATAGTTGTCTAAATATGTGTGATTTTAAAGGCTAAGTGCAAAAACCTAGAACTTAGGGTTAGTGAAACTGTAAGTGAAAATACTGTTTTGAAGAACCAGGTTCATACATTTGACTCAACTGTCCTAGAGCTTAGATCTGAAAATCTAAAACTGAAATTAGGAACAGGTAAAAAGACAGCTGATCACACGCAACTCACTCTAGAAGAAAATATAGGAAAAATAAAAGATGAGTTGTATAAAAAAGATAAGCAGGTAAGAATCCTAAAGGAGAATTAAAGCAAGGTCAAGTATGAGATAGATAGAACTTGTAAATGGAACAGGTCTTCCGATGCACTTTCATGGCTACAGGAACATCATAGTAGCAACAGAACAGGACTTGGCTTTGGGAACCTGGTACCTAAATGTGATCCTAAAAGCAAGTACCTCACACTTCCTGAGAACAAGATTTGCACACACTATGGTAAAACAGGTCACTATAAAAGTGAATGCACTTCAAAAGAAAAGGCATATCAAAGAACAAAGAATTTGTTCAAGGGAAAAATAGGCTACTAAATTGGGCTAAAAAGAATTTAATTCATCCTTTTGCCTATAGAAAGGTACCCAAACTAGTTTGGGTTCCTAAGACTAACCTCTTATTTCTATTTGCAGGTCCAAGTGAAGGAGAGCAGTCAAATATGGTACATGGATAGTGGCTGCTCAAGGCACATGATAGGAAAGAAGAACCAGTTTCTTTCACTTGAGGACCTTAAAGGAGGTAATGTCTCATTTGGAAATGGGAAGAAAGGTGAGATCATTGGGGTTGGAAAGGTAGGCAAGAATGATTCTCATTCTATAGTACAGTCTAATAAGTGTATCACAACTGTGTGATAGAGGTAACATGGTAGCATTCACATCTACCAAATGCTTTGTGATTAATCTTACTACTGACAAGATAGTTTTGCAGGGAAAAAGAGCGAACAACATATATGTTGTAGATCTGTCCACACTTTCAAAAAATAAACTCACTTGCTTAAGTGTGTTGGATAATCCCCTCCTTTGGCACAAGAGACTTGGACATGCCAGTCTAAGTCAACTCAATAAACTTGTCTCCAAGGACTTGGTGATAGGACTGCCTAACATTAAGTTCAAGGAAGCTAAGGTTTGTGAGGACTGTGCAAGGGGGAAGCAGGTAAGATCTTCTTTTAAAAGTAAAAAAGTAGTAAGCACCACCAGGATGATGGAACTGGTCCATATGGATCTTTATGGACCAATGAGAACATTAAGCAGATGTGGTAAGAGATATGTGATGGTGTTTGTTGATGATTACTCTAGGTTTACTTAGACATTGTTTTTAACATCTAAAAATGAAGCATTTGACATGTTCACTTCGTTTGCTAGAAAAACTCAGAAATAACTATGTAATCAACTTGCATTAATTAGGTCTGATCATGGTACTGAATTTGAGAATGCTAAATTTGCTGAATTTTATGATGAACATGGCATAGATCATAACTTTTCTGCTACTAGGACTCCACAACAAAATGGAGTAGTTGAAAGAAAGAATAGGACACTTGAAGATATGGCTAGGAATATGCTTATTTCTAGTAAATTGCCCCATAGTTTCTGGGTAGAAGCTGTGAACACTGCATGTTACATCATAAATAGGTGCATGACTAGACCTCTTGTAGAGAAGGCTCCCTATGAGTTACTTAAAGGGAGAAAGACAAACATATCCCATCTTAGGGCATTTGGATGCAAGTGCTTTGTGCACAATAATGGTAAAGACTCCCTAGGTAAGTTTGATCCCAGAAGTGATGAAGGAGTATTCTTGGAATATTCTTCACATAGTAAAGCTTACAAGATTTATAACAAAAGAACTATGTATGTATAAGAAAGTGTACATGTAGTTTTTGATGAAACTAACATTCTTTCTGAGAGACAGGAACATGAAGATGAAGCAATTAGGCTAGTTAGAAACTCAAATGAAACCACAGCCCAGACTGAAGCTGCACCAAAGGAAGGAACAGGTGATGGAACAGGTCCTTCTACCCAGGGCAACCTGATAGGGAGAACTGAACAAAGAAGAACTGATCCTCAAACCCTGAGGGAACCTCTCCATGAACATGTTCCTCAACAACAAAACATTGAAGAAACATCTAAGGGAAACCAGCTGGTTGTGAAACCTTATAAATACCAAAATTCTCATCCCATTGAGAACATAATTACTGATCCAACCTCTGGAATCAAAACCAGATCTTCTTTGAAAAATCTTTGTGCTTTTGATGCTTTTCTATCTCTTATTGAACCTAAACATATTGCTGAGGCTTTGCAGGATGCAGACTGGGTGAATGCAATATAAGATAAACTCAACCAATTTGAGAGAAATCAAGTTTGGCATCTGGTACCAAGACCCAAGGACAGATCAGTAATTGGCACTAAATGGGTCTTCAGAAACAAACTTGATGAAGATGGAACAGTTACAAGGAACAAGGCAAGATTGGTAGTTCAAGGATATAGTCAAGAGAAGGGCATAGACTATGATGAGACTTTTGCTCCAGTTGCAAGATTGGAAGCAATTAGACTCCTCATAGCTGTTGCTGCTTACATGGAATTCACTCTCCATCAGATGGATGTCAAGAGTGCCTTCCTCAATGGCTATCTAAAGGAAGAAGTGTTTGTCGCGCAACCTCCGGGCTTTGAAAGCAAGGAATGTCTTGATCATGTATACAAGCTTGACAAGACACTTTATGGACTCAAGCAGGCTCCAAGAGCTTGGTATGAAAGATTATCAAATTTTTTTCTTGAGCATGGCTACAAGAGAGGTAAAATTGACAATACTTTATTCTTGAAAGAAAAAGGTAAAGATCTCTTGGTAGTTCGGATATATGTTGATGATATAATCTTTGGAGTAACCACTGATAAGTTAAGTAAAGAATTTGCTAAACTAATGGGGAGTGAATTTGAAATGAGCATGATGGGTGAGCTTAATTTCTTTTTAGGCTTACAAATTAAATAAAATTCAAATGGAACTATGATCCATCAGCAGAAGTATATAAAATAGTTGCTTAAAAGGTTTAAAATGGAAGATTCCAAAGAAATTGACACTCCTATTGCAACAGCTACAAATTTGGATATAGATGAACCTGGTTCATCTGTTGATTAGAAGTTGTATAGAGGAATGATTGGCTCATTGTTGTATCTTACTGCTAGTAGACCTGACATTGTTTTCAGTGTAGGCCTTTCTGTAAGATTTTAGCGAATCCAGAGGAGTCTCACTTGACTGCTGTCAAGAGAATTTTGAGATACCTAAAAGGCACCACTGACTTTTGTCTATGGTATCCAAAAGGTAGTAATTTCAATCTAGTGGAATATGATGATGCTGATTATGCAGGTTTTCTTGTGGATAGAAAGAGCACCTCAGGTATGGCACACTTTCTTGGCTCATGTCTTGTGTCTTGGGCCACCAAAAAACAAAATTGTGTGGCTTTATCTACTGCTGAAGCTGAGTATGTTGCTGTTGCTTCAAGTTGTGCTCAATTATTGTGGATCAAACAGCAATTAATGGACTTTGGAATTGATGTTGGTTGTATCCACATCTTTTGTAATAACACTAGTAAAATTAGTATGACCAAGAACCCGGTTCATAATAAGAGAACTAAGTATATAGATGTTAGGCATCACTTTTTGAGGGACAACTATGAAAAGGATTTGATCACTGTGAAATTTTATACTACTGACAAGCAAATAGTTGACATCTTCATAAAATCTTTAAGTAGAGATTATTTTGAAAGGAACAGGTCAGAATTAGAGATGATTAAGATCACATAAAAGTACCAGTTCAAAATTTTACAATCGAAAAAAAAGATTAAATGAAAAAAATGAAAAAATAATTGGTTAGAAAATCTATAAATTTTGTATATAGTTAGATTAGATTTTGCTCAGTCTCATACTTTCAATAGTATACTCATGTTCCATGTGCTAAAATGACTCATTAATCTCTAATGATATTATCTCTATTTGCTTGAAAACTTCAGATTTACACAAGAGATTTCTCAGTGAAGAACCTGATTCATCAAGATTACTTGGTATGTATTCTATACTCTGCATAATTTGGAATAATTATATTTGGATCATAATTAAAAGAAGAGTCCCATCTAATCCTAAATACTTTTTGGACTTATCCGTTACAAAATGAACCATTTTCGCTCAAAGGAAGTACTAACCGCATTAAATGCCTAGATTCTAAGGATAGTATTGAACGTCTTCTCAAACTGACTTGCAGTTTGATTAGACTTTTGTAAAAGCTGTCATTACTCAAATGAACTCCTCTACTTTATATTTATTAGGATTCATTTGTTTCTTCACTTCTAAAATTTCAAGCCGTCCAAATTCTCTCAAACTCCTCTCCTCTTCTACTCTCACACAAACTCATTTTCTAAAGCTCCCAAACTCAGAAATGGCAAACCCTTAGGAAAATCCTTCATCCTCGCCCAAGAAAACCATACCCACACTATTTATCACACCTTCAACCACACCTCTGTCTAATAAAGGAAGAACTAAGATGCTTACTCGTAAGACTGTGACTGGGAGCACATTATCTAAGAAATTAGATAAACAATTAAAAGATAGCCAGATCCAGGAATCTCAGAAATCTGAAGACTCATTTAAGTTTGCTACTGAGGGGGAAGAAACGGTTTCTTCTAAGATTGAACAAGTATCATCTGGCCCTACAGTCACTCCTAAAACTATTTCTGAGGTTGCTACGAATTTGGAGAATAGATTTATGCTGGTAGGATCCATGGCAGGTGTTAAAACTACTAAGTTTGGAAGGGTTGGTGATAAAAATAAAAAAGGAAAAGAAAAAGAGAGTGAGGGTGCTCGGAGTACTGTGAGGGGAAAGGGAAAAGGAGTGGTTGGTTCTTCACCTACTCATGTTAGTCTAACTAAAGAATCAGGTGCAATGGTTGTTTAAGGTGAGGAATCTGCTGGAATAAATGAGAGTGTGAGCAAAACAGGGGGAAGTGGGTCTAGAGAAGTTGCTGAGGGACTAGTTCAACTTGGAAAAAATATAGATGAACATGTTTCATCTGAAGAGGAAACTCTCGCAGACCTACTGAAAAGGGTGACTGCAAGTTACAATCTAAAGAAGAAAGGAAGTTCAGGAGTTAACACCCCTGGCACTGCTAGGGCAAACAAGAAAAGGAAGGTTGCCTCTTCTATACCTGTTGAAATTCCTCCCACAAGAGGAAGAGCCACAAGAAGTCAGAAGAAGCAGAGTGAGGCTGAACTGGAGAAAGCCTTAAAAGAAAGTAAAATAAAAATTGCTGCTAAGGGAAAGAAGAAGGTGGGTGAGCCTATTAAGGCTCTTGAAATTGATGAGATAGACATAGTCCTTCGATATGAAGATGAGACAGAAAAGTGGAAGTTCTGACTCCTAAAGCTAAGAAAGCCAAGACTTCTACAAAGAAGTCTGTTTCAAAGTCAAAGTCCGCTGAACCACTCACTTTGGCTTAAAGAACCAGGTCTGCTGTGAAATCAAGAAAAGTGAAATTTGTGGAGGAAGAAGAATGGAGTGGAGAGGAAGAAGAAGATGATTTTGATTTTGAGAAAGACATGATGGTCAAATTTGGAAAGAGGACTATCTTGAAAGGCAGACTCCTCAGGGACTTGGAGGAGGAAGCAATGGTGATGCTTTTGGAGAAGTTACACTTGCAAGGCTAGAAGTACATGGTCCTTCAGATGGATGGTAGGCTGGCCAGAAATGAAATTATGGAGTTTATGGCCAATTATGAGATAAAAGATGGTAGGGTCACTAGTGTGGTAAAGGGGGTGAAAGTAACTTTTGATGAGAAAGAGCTGGGAGAGATCTTGGGTGTACCTGCTGAAGGGTACAATGATTATAATAAACTAAAATGGCCAAGTCTAGAGAATATCCCTACTACCATTGCCCTTACTAAGAAATTTGGTGACAATGAAAAGGAACTTGAGACCAAGGTTATTTACAAAAGTGAGATGAAGCCACCCCACAAAGTGTTGTTCGAATTTGTAAACAAATGTGCGCTGCCTAAGCAGGAAAGGAGACATATTGCCACATTCATGGACCTGGTCCTTATGAAATATTTGGACAATGGGTGGCAAATCAATTGGCCTGGATTTATAATCCAACTTCTTGATAGGGTTCTAAATGGCACCAAGACACATGACATACCCTATGGCTTTATTCTCACGGTTGTACTTGCGCACTTCAAGGTACCCATCAAGAAATGAGACGTTGGTACAAGCAAGGATCATTTTGGAGTAAATACTCTGACTGCTTGTGACTATGAAGTCCAAACCACTCCTAAAGAACCTGGTTCATTCAAAAAGGTACAAGTGAATAGCAAAGTGCGAGCCTTGGTGCAAGAGAGTGGGGCTAAGGATGCTAAGATTAATAGGCTGAAGAAGAGGTTGGCAGAAGTGGAGATTGAGAGAGATACTCTCAGAGCTGAGCTGGCAAAAGAAAAGGAGAAGAATGATGGCATTCTTCAGGATATGCTGAAACTACTCCAAGCCAAAAATCAAGAATCTGGTCCTTCCCAGCCTTAAGCCTCCTGGCCTAGAGTATATCAACCAGTGACCCAATTCGGAATTTTTTTTGTTTCTTTTGCTCATGTTCCAATGATTTTATTTCTTCTTATGCTTTGTGGTAGGATCTTATCAATCAATGAAATTCATTGTCTTTTGCTCTAACTGTTTGTTTATATTTCTTAGATGGCTAATATCCTTAGATTGATATATGATGATTAATCCATGATTATATGTGAAGTAGCCCTAGTGGCCATGAGTAATTTATATTTAAAATTTGTTTATCTAACATTATTATGCAACTTTTCGATGATGCCAAAGGGAAAAAAAGGTTATGCTTTCACTTTGGACAGTGATGTTTATAACCTAATGAACCTGATCCTTGATGATAAGTGACTTTAAAAAGGTAAAATGTTCTAACATTGTGTTGATGTTGGGCTGAATTGAAACAGGACCTAAGCTTATGAAAAGCACAAAGTTTTCCATCATCAAAAAGGAGGAATTTATTGGCCCAAATGAAGTTTTGTTTTGAAGATTGACAAAGGAAGCTCAGGAATGAACCAGGTCCATCCCCTGTGTACACAGACACGGGCAGATTCGAGCATGAGGATGCACGTGAAAGAGATAAGCTTAACTTGTTATATCTGATATCTCCTGATGGAAAAGGTTGCATATTTGATAAGGAGAAGGACTTCTTACTCAAAGAGAACACTATCCAAGATAAGGGAAGAGTTAGAAGTTGAGGATAACTAAAACTCTTCCACCAAGGAAGAGTAGCATTAGAACTCTAGTTGTTTCTTATTATACTAACTCTATTTATTCCAGGATGTTCTCATTTTACAGGGACACGCACAAAAGCAGAAGTTAAACGTGAGTTTAGAGCAAAATAACAAGGCATTTTGCAAGCAATTCTTGTGTGATTCAAGTGTGCGAACCTGAAGCTACGTGAACCAAATAGAAGAATCAGTTCTAAGTGTTTGTCTTTTATTCTAGTTCAATTGTAGTAGGTGATTTTCAAATTGTACCTTTCAGCTTTATCTAGAAGCAATTGTAATAGGTACTCTGAGTATTCAACTTAGAGTTAACTTGAAGTTGTTGCAACAGTTAGAGGCTAGTTGCCACAACGTGATTAGAGTTAATCCTTAGATTTACAAAAAGTTTTTGTAAATGTTGTTTTAGCTCAGTGATTTAGTGAAGTATTGGAAAAAATCCTATTGAGCAGTAAGTCGTGATTTTTTCACCTTTTGAGCCAGGTGTTTTTCACGTAAAAAAAATATTTGTGTTTTTTTACTTTCCGTATTTACTATTTCAACAACAGTAGGTCAAAGAACATTTAGAAGAACCAGGTGCTTCTATATTCGGTGCACGCGAAAATTGGACAACACACAAATCACCCTCTTATGTGGCATTTACATATAAAATATCAGGGAGTGTTACAAGGAATTAGACACCTTCTTTCCATTTTCCTCAGCAATGCATGTGTTTCGTTCCTGTTTTACAATAAAGTTTTGGACATCTTGAATTTTTGGATGGTTTTTGTCTCGAGTTATCTTCTGGTGAGTTCTTTTTTCTTAGATCTATTTTTTCTACTGAATTTTTATTTTTAGTATTCATATTTCTCTGCGTAGTGCTTCTTTGTTTAAGATTTTGGATAAGGAATATTTGCATACTTGATTACAACTTCTATCTAGAGACGCTACATCTTTTAATTTCTCTGTTTTGTTGCCCATCTTGGACATGCATGTTGTGATTTGATAAAAGATTAGAGATTCTATTGTTGCCCAAAGTGTTTGATAAAATGTAATATGAAAGTCGTGCCTACTGCCATCAGAAAATAGCTCTAGCATTAGCTGCTAATATACTGTGACTTAGTTCTTAAAAACTTGAAAAGGAGGAACAGAAAGACTCATGAAGCTAAATGAATTAATTATTGCTAAGTGCTTTAAAAAATGTGCGTGGTCAATCACATATTTCCGACTTCATATTTTTTCGAAATACCTTTATGGCTACTTCGTCTTCTCTATTTTTTTCATGCTTGGAGCATCAGCAGCAACAACAACAACTCAGTATAATCTCACTAGTGGGGTCTGGGGAGGATAGTATGTACGCAGACCTTACCCCTACCCTAGGGTAGAGAGGCTGTTTCCAATAGAAACTCGGCATCCTTCCCTCCAAGAACTCCCCACCATGCTCTTAAGTGACTCGAACTCATAACCTCAAAGTTGGAAGTGGAGGGTGCTTACCATCAGAGCAACTCACATTGTCAACAATATTCTGTTTCGTCGGTTACTTTGTTTCATATGAAGAGAAAACGTTCTTCTTTGATGGAACAATTATGCTCTATAGTGTGTGAAATTAGAGAGATGCCAAAGTACGGATGGTTGCTGTCAGAGCACTTGCATCAGCCAGTGAAATTATATTCGAGCCAGAAAATCATTAAGTAATGCATGTCTCTGTTACTTTTCATTGATAATGAGGTTATGCAGACCATTTTTTAAGCTTAGGCTGGTTATTTTGAAAATAACTGAGGTTATGTTGTTCTTGAGTTCGTGAACCTGTAATCGATAGACTGAGAGGTGCACCTATATTCTATGCAAGAAAGGGCTCAAGAAAGTCGGAATAAATGGAATTTGCATATATTTGAGAGTTTTCATTATTAAACAAGAAACATAATAGTAGCAATGAAGGTGTTCATCAGCCTACAAATAGCTAGGCATTTCATTAGCTAGAGTCGTATACATATATTTATCTGAAAGGAATTTTCTTCTTAAAATTATCTAGAAGCAAAGATTTCTGTCTTCTATACCTTTATTCTTATTTTCTAATAGTCCATTTCTACATCAATCACGGCTCACAATCGTTTGGTGCAACATATAGTGGCAGAGCAAACATCCGAGTTTGAGAAGTTATCAGCTGTTCACGATGACAATAAATAAGTAGTGTATAATCTTGATACTGAACTACGTAGTTTAGCTTTAGCATCTATACATTATTTGTTATCCTGATTACTCTCGGGAAACTTGAAAGATTGTTTATCTTGTTGAATGTGTTAACTGGTTGAAATATGCATTGTCCCTTGTAAAGTTATTGTGTGGAGTTCACTTTAAAGTTACTGCATAGTCTAGCTTTCTTATATAAAATTCTTTCCATATGTATGCGGTTCAAAAAGTTTAGTAAATGCTATTTTTATTTTTAGGAAGCAATGCTAAAACATTTACAACGTTACAGAAAGGGAACAAGCATTGTTAGTGTTAGATTTTAACTAAGTAGGATTTAAATTTTATTTTATTTTTGCAGCTAAAATCCATCATTACTGGAAAATAAGTGAGGAAAGCGACCTAAAAGAAGCGCTTGACATAAATTGGGTAAGATTTTCTGTTCTTTTTCTCTCTGCCAAGTATCTGTGTAACTTTCATGCCTCTTCCAAATGCTTGAGAAACTACATGTCTTTAAACTGAGAAGGAGCCATATGCTTGAGAATTGAGGTAACTTACCTCATTATTCTTTTGCTTGAGCATGGCTCGATGACACAGTGGGGGATCAAGTCGCATGGCTTTTCATATGTTTGTCTTAAGGGCTACAAAGTGTGAATCATCTGATTTACGTTGTGAAATTTCGATCTACAATGAGAAATGAGAATAAGTGGAAGAATGCAATTTTATCGGACGAATTATGTATTTGGCCAACTTAGGTATTTGTGCAATATCATCAATTCATTGAAGAGAAGGATATAATCAAATTGCAACATCCTGGTTTTTTATTCGACTAATTTCTGATGAGTGTTATGTTTTAAAGTTATTCTTCTCTAAAACCAGCTTCAAAAGCTATAAATCAGTTTTAAAAGCTTTAAAAGTGTTCTCTACTAAAAGGTTTAAAAAACAATTCTGCTCTAAAACCAGCTTCAGAAGCTCTAAGCCAGCTTTGTAAGCTTTAAAAGTGTTCTCTTAATTACAAGAGTTGAATGTCCAACCAATATTAATTTGTCGTATTTAGGTGGTCAAGTTGAGATACTGTATAGAAATTGAGAAGACAAAGTTGATATAGTGTTTGTGTTAGCATAAGTGAAATTTCTTTGGTACAAATGCTAAGCTGCAATTGTCAGGGAAACAACTTATTAAAGTGAAAGTAACAACTCAAACAATGTTTCATTCTTCTTTTTGTTGAAGAGTCGATATTCTCTACTCTCTGAGTTATCGAGTTGATTTTACTCTCAAGTTTTAACTGAAAAAAAGAACTTCGTGCTTGCAAAAGTGATATATAACTTCCTCTTCCATGATTACAGATGAGATGTTTATCAATGGTCTTCTCAAGCTTTTTACATTTCAACTAAGAAGCATTTCCAGAGGCGTGCAACGCAACAACAAGTTATTTACGAGATAAAAAGAGGGGTCTGCTTAAGTCATTTGAATAGTTGGATATGTCATTGCTTTCAGTTTCTGGAGGGACATATAAGACAAATATAGAGATGAGGTAGAATTCTTAAAGCATTCTGTAACAAATAAACAAACTCCACACTATACTAGTAAGAACTGGAACACAATTACAGTGTTGGAATAGTAATTGCAACACCAATTACAATGGAAACACTAAAATAACAAGTAGCCCAGGATTGAGGTAAGAATGGGGATGAGAAGCACAGATTCAGAGAATGGGGATGAGAAGCACAGACACACTGAACAAGTGGAGATGAGAAGAAGATAGTGAGCGGGAAGTTTTAACATAATTCGCATGCCTTTCTCTGCCCCATTTGGTGCTATTTATTAATCTCCCAATCTCACATGCTCCGCAGGGGCAAACTTGTCCAATAGGTTCATAACACATTCTTTAATTTGAAGACCTTATATAAGCCAATAACTGTACATCTGCCATATTATAATACCTTGGGTTTGATTTTCTTTCGTGGAAGACGTAAAGGCAGGCTATAACTAAAGAATTTGCATAGTATAGGTTGAAGAAGCCAAAGTCCAATGTCAAAAAATAATTATTGATTTTTGTATATGGTCGAAATAGATTTCGGTCTTCCTACATTTGATTGAGTTCAAGTGCTAAAAAGTCAGAATGAGATTTTGGGAGTGAGCTCCGAAGTCAGTACTAACGAGCCTCGAGTCCGAAGGTCACTCGAGGAGTCGGCTCGGTAACCTTATCGAGCCCGTGACCAAATCGATCCGCAAGACACTGCTTCGAGGTCGGAAATGCGCGATGCCCATCTCGAAGGTCGAACTCGAGCCAAGACCGAAGGGCCCGACCCAGTAACGAGTTCGAGCCAGTATCGAGCTCACAGACAAGAGCCGTTGCAACTGCACCAAGAGAGAGAATCTTGGCGGGAATCGAGGAAGAGACAAGTCATCATGGGCCTTCCACTATATGCTTTATTTTATTATTTTTTGTAAAGACCGTCAACTATAAAAGGGAGAATCCTTGTAAGCTATGGGAGGCAAAAAAGAAAAACACACTGTAACCAAAAATCACTTCTCATATTAAAGATATCCCTTTATACATGTTTTATTTTATCTTATTCATTTTTGTTGCTCACTATTTGCATTCTCATAGTCAAGAATACACTTATTTCTATTTCTCAACACGATTTATATCAAATTGTATCGCATATCCTTAGAACCATACTTCAAATCTAACGTTACCCGTTTTTTCGGGTAAACAGTTTGGCGTCCACCGTGGAGCTAAGGGTAACAGTGACCGTTTGATATAAATCTAAAGTGCACGCCAGCTTGCAACTTCAAATCAGCAATGGCTTTACCTATCGACTACGAAGCCGGCCTTCAAGATGAAACCAACAACTTGGCACCCGGGGCCGGAAGGCCACTTAACGATGGCACCGAAGCTCGAATCGAAATACCCAAAATTCGAGTTGAAGTACCATTGGATGTCAATTCACAAATAGCTTTGGAGGCAAATCAGTATTCCGAACCGGAAAGAAGCATTCAGGGCGATACTCGATCCGTAGCCCGAGACACCCATAACGCGGAAAAAATCGGGGCCAGCTTACGTATGATCTTCGAGATGCTACAAGACCAATAAGTAGCGATAGCTCAGTTACAGAGACAAACTCGCGTACAAAGCAGGCCAGATTCCAATCCACTTCAAGAAATCACCCCCAGAACGGAGCCCGCCATAGTGAAATCAAACGAGCAAGAATCGGGGACCACTCCCGAAATTACTAAATTGCTCGAGGAACTCATAAAACGAGTTGAAGCCAACGACAAGAGAGTGGAAACATACAATGCCAGGGTCGATCAAATCCCGGGGGCTCCACCAATAATAAAAGGGCTTGATTCGAAAAACTTCATACAAAAGCCTTTTTCCTCGAGTGCGACACCGAAACCAATCCCCACAAAATTCCGTATGCCCGAAATTCCCAAATATAACGGTACGACCGATCCTAACAAACATGTCACCTCTTACATATGTGCCATCAAAGGTAACGATTTGGAGGACGATGAGATCGAATCCGTGTTGTTGAAAATGTTTGGGGAGACACTCTCGAAGGGAGCGATGATCTGGTATCACAATTTACCACCAAATTCCATCGATGCTTTTGCCATGTTAGTAGATTCGTTCGTAAAGGCACATGCTGGTGCCATAAAGGTTGCAACAAGGAAATCAGACCTCTTCAAAGTAAAGCAAAGGGGTAATGAAATGCTGAGGGAATTCGTATCCTGATTTCAAATGGAACGCATGGAATTGCCACCAATCACAGATGATTGGGCCGTACAAGCTTTCACCCAAGGGTTGAAAGAGCTAAGTTCGACAGCATCACATCGGCTGAAACAAAATTTGATCGAGTATCCAGCAATAACTTGGGCAGATGTACACAACCGATACCAATCGAAAATTAGGGTCGAGGATGATCAGTTTGGAGCTCTGTATGGACCCGTGCATCAGAACAGAACAACTACTAAAAAACCAAAAGGAGATCAACAGAGAACAAAGGTCGAACAAAGACCGATATCAACCGTACGTCGCAGATCGGGTGAACAACGGTTCAGCACGCAATACAGTGCGGAACAATCGAAAGATTGATCGAGGGAAAAATTCTTAGGGATTTATGAGTAAGATCGGCTATGATAAATATGCCGATCCTATAGAAGCACCTCGATTATCAGAATATAACTTCAGTGTTGGTGCATCCGCTATCGTGTCGGCTATCGGATGCATCAAGGACACTAAATGGCCTCGACCCATGCAAACTGATCCTGCCCAAAGAAATCCCAATCAAATGTACGAATATCATGGCACTCATGGCCACATAACGGAAGATTGCAGGCAACTAAGAGAGGAAATAGCCCGCTTATTTAACAAAGGGCACCTTCGGAAATTTCTGAGTGATAGGGCAAAGAACCATTTTAAAAACAGGGATTTCAAGCAAAACGAGCAAGAAGAACCGCAACATGCCATTCACATGATCATTGGCGGCATCGATACCCCTCAAGGACCAGTGCTTAAACGCACTAAAATATCGATTGTGAAAGAAAAGCAATCTCGGACTCAAGATTACGCACACATGGGGATTTTGTCCTTCGATGATGAAGATGCAGAAAGGGTCATCCAACCTCATAACGACGCACTGGTAATATCCGTACTCATGAATAAAACTAAAATTAAGCGTGTGTTAATCGATCTAGGTAGCTCGGCCAACATCATTAGATTGAAGGTCGTAGAACAGCTCGGCCTACAGGACCAGATTGTACCCGCAACTCTGGTTCTAAATGGGTTCAATATGGCATGTGAAACCACCAAAGGCGAGATAATCCTACCAATAAACGTGGCCGGAACCATCCAGGAAATAAAGTTCCACGTGATCGAAGGCGATATGAGATACAATGCCCTTTTCGAAGAGCCATGGATCCACAACATGAGAGTTGTACCTTCGACCCTACACCAGGCACTCAAATTCCCGACCTCAAGAGGTGTCAAGACGGTGTACGGAGAACAATCAGCCGCAAAGGAAATATTCGTTGTCGAGGAAGCTAAACCAATATCCTCGCCTTTGCCAATAAAGGGATCAGGCTCAGAAGGAGAACGGGATACCAAATAGCAATCACAGACATCGGCTTCGACCCAGCCAGATAACCCGAAGATCGAAGAAGATGATGATCAAAGGGTCCCTCGATCTTTCATGATTCCTGATGACTCTGACGCCACCAAATCAACAATCGAGGAACTAGAGCAAGTCACACTAATCGAGCACTGGCCCGAGCAAAAGGTATACTTGGGAATGGGGTTGAGCTCCGAACTCAGAAAGAAACTTGTTCAATTTCTTATCGTTAACATCGATTGTTTTGCCTGGTCCCATTTAGATATAACAGGGATCTCACTGGACATAATGATGCATCGGCTAAGCTTGGACCCTAGGTTCATACCGGTGAAGCAAAAGAAAAGACCCCAGTCCGAGGGAAAGCACGTATTCATAAAGGACGAGGTAACCAAGTAGGGTCCATTCGGGAGGTGAAATATCCCGAATGGTTAGCCAACGTAGTTGCAGTACCTAAAAAAGAGAACAAACTTAGAATGTGTGTGGACTATAAGGATTTGAACAAAGCATGTCCCAAAGATTCCTTTTCGCTGCCCGACATCGATCGCATGATCGATGCCATGGCCGGCCACGAGATCCTCACTTTTCTCGATGCCTATTCCGGGTATAATCAAATCCAGATGAACCCGGAGGACCAGGAAAAGACTTCATTTGTCACCAAATATGGAATGTATTGTTATAATGTGATGCCTTTCGGGCTAAAAAATGCAGGGGCTACTTACCAACGCCTAGTAAATAAAATGTTCGAAGACAAATAGGAAAATTAATGGAAGTTTATATTGATGACATACTAGTTAAATCCCTGCGCGCAGAGGACCATTTGACCCATTTGCAGGAAACGTTCGAAATTTTGAAGAAATACAACATGAAGCTCAACCCCGACAAATGTGCTTTCGGGGTCGGTTCCGGCAAGTTTCTCGGCTTCATGGTGTCAAATCGGGGAATCAAGATTAACCCCGATAAAATCAAGGCCATCGAAGACATCGTCATTGTGGACAGCGTGAAATCCATGCAAAGGCTAACGGGTCGGATTGCAGCCTTAGGCCAGTTCATTTCAAGATCATCTGATCGAAGTCACAAATTTTTCTCTCTTCTCAAAAAGAAGAACAATTTTGCTTGGACCCCGGAGTGCCAACAAGCATTAGAGGAACTAAAATGATATCTATCAAGCCGACCACTACTTCACACTCCAAAAATAGATGAAAAACTTTGCTTGTACTTGGCAGTGTCGGAGATCGCCGTAAGCGGTGTCCTAGTTCGAGAAGAGCAAGGTACGCAATTCCCCATTTATTATATGAGTCGAACCTTAGGAGAAGCAGAGACTAGATATCCGCTCCTAGAAAAATTGGCACTTGCACTGATAAGCGCCTCTAGAAAGTTAAGGTCGTACTTTCAATGTCACCCCATATGCGTATTAACCACCTACCCGCTTCGTAATATTTTGCATAAACTCGAGCTATCGGGCCCATTGGAAAAATAGGAGGTCAAACTCAGTGGGTACGATATCGAATATCAACCCTGTACGTCCATCAAGTCTCAAATTTTAGCAGACTTCGTGGCCGATTTCACGCCAAACCTCGTACCCGAAGTCGAAAAAGAACTCCTGTTGAAATCAGCTACATCATCGGGGGTATGGATCCTTTTTACGGACGGGGCTTCGAACGTGAAAGGATCCGGACTAGGCATAGTTTTGAAACCACCCACGGGTAACACTATTAGGCAATCTATTAAAACTCTCAGGTTGACAAACAACGAGGCCGAGTATGAAGCCATGGTTGCAGGTCTCGAGCTAGCTAGAAACTTGGGAGCAGAAGTCATTGAAGCCAATTTTGACTCTTTGCTAGTGGTGAGTCAAGTAAACAAAACCTTCGAAGTTCGAGAAGGTAGAATGCAAAGGTATTTAGACAAACTGTTTGTCACTTTGCACCATTTCAAACAATGCACTATAAAGCATGTCCCACGAGAACAGAATAATGAAGCCGATGCACTTGCGAATTTGGGATCGTCGGTCAAGGTAGATGACTTGAGCTTGGGGACTATCGTTCAAATTTCGAGATCGGTAATCGAAGAAGGTCACGCCGTAATAAATTCTACAAGCTTAACCTGGGATTGGATAAATAAGTATATTGAATACTTAAAGAGCGGAAAGCTCCCATCGGACCCTAAAGATTCTAGGGCCCTACTAAAGCTGCTCGATTCATGTTGGCTTCGGACGGAACGCTATATTGAAGGACATACGATGGACCGTTGGCAGTATGCTTGGGTCCGGGAGATACCGATTATATCCTACGGGAAGTGCACGAGGGAACTTGCGGGAATCACTCTGGTGCTAATGCATTATTTCGAAAAATAATCAGAGCAGGGTATTATTGGATCGATATGGGAAAAGATGCGAAGGAATTTGTTCGTAAATGTGACAAATGTCAAAGGTTTGCACAAATGATCCATCAACCCGGAGAGCAACTTCACTCAGTCTTATCCCCATGGTCGTTCATGAAATGGGGAATGGATATCGTCGGCCCCCTGCCATCAACCCCAGGTAAAGCTAAATTCATTTTATTTATGACTGACTATTTTTCTAAATTGGTTGAAGCGCAGGCGTTCAAGAAAATAAGAGAGAAAGAAGTTATAGACTTTATTTGGGATCACATCGTATGCCGACTCGGGATACCCACCGAAATAGTATGTGACAATGGGAAACAATTCGTTGCCAGCAAGGTAACAAAATTCTTCGAAGATCACAAAATAAGAAGGATACTATCAACGCCATACTACCCTAGTGGGAACAGACAAGTCGAATCAACGAACAAAACTATCATTCAAAACCTAAAGAAGAGGTTGAACGATGCTAAAGGAAAGTGGAGAGAAATACTACCCGAAGTCCTTTGGGCATATCGAACAACGTCAAAATCCAGTATGGGGGAAACCTCGTTCTCCTTAGTATATAGGTCTAAAGCATTGATACCAGTCGAAGTCAGCGAACCCAGTACCAGATTTCGATACATAACAGAAGAATCAAATAACGAGGCTATGAACACTAGCCTCGAATTATCAGACAAAAAACGAGAAGCTGCTCTCGTCCAGTTGGCCGCCCAAAAGCAACGAATCAAAAGATATTATAATCGAAGAACCAAGCTCAACCATTTCAAGCCCGAGGACTTAGTGTTAAGAAAAATCACCATCAATACCCGAAATCCGAACGAAGGAAAACTAGGACCAAATTGGGAAGGACCGTATCAAGTGCTCGAGAACGTCGGAAAAAGATCATACAAGCTCGGCATTATAAACGGCAAACAGTTATCAAGCAGCTGGAATGTATCACATATAAAACGGTACTACTGCTAAGGTACGACCTTTCCATATTCATTTGCATTCCTTATTAACGTCGGCGCCGCATGAGCATGGACGACCCAAAGGACAAGGCCAAGTCCAAGACGAGCACGACCGTCATAAGTATTTCGAAACTGACCCCTGCAGAAGTCCGAACAAGAGCTAAGATGGATCTTTCGCTTGAAAGAACACGTTGCACTCTTTTTTCCTTAGACCGGTTTTATCCCAAATAGGTTTTTCGGCAAGGTTTTTAATGAGGCAACCATTGATCGTGCTTTACTTACAACAATATCTAAGGCCTCTTTACAATCGACCTCGAATACTGGGGGGCATTAGGCCCTCAAATACATCGAGTTCAGATGCAAGAAAGTTATTTTGCAACAACAGGGTTCCCATAGGAAATATTGTAAGAGCCAAATGGTCGAAACGAACCATGCTCATTTAGATTGGCCCGAACCCAGGCGCAAAACATAAACACATGCATAATGACTTGCACAGAAAGTCCTCCTCTTTACCAAGGTTCAAGAAAATTCCCCTATTTTTGAGATTTATTGCACAATCAGAATCAAGACACATTCACTCGACTAATAAGCCTATGGGCTACTTTTATTTCGAGTTCGAGCAAGCACTCACTCGACCATTACGCCTACGGGCTACATTACTTCGAGTTCGAAACATTCACTTGACTAATAAGCCTACGGGCTACTTTTATTTCGAGTTCGAGCAAGCACTCACTCGACCATTACGCCTACGGGCTACATTACTTCGAGTTCGAAACATTCACTTGACTAATAAGCCTACGGGCTACTTTTATTTCGAGTTCGAGCAAGCACTCACTCGACCATTACGCCTACGGGTTACATTACTTCGAGTTCGAAACATTCACTCGACTAATAAGCCTACGGGCTACCTTCATTTAGAGTTCGAGCAAGCACTCACTCAACCATCACGCCTACATGCTACATTACTTCGAGTTCGAAACATTTACTCGACTAATAAGCCTTCGGGCTACCTTCATTTTTGAGTTCGAGAAAGCACTCACTCGATCATTACGCCTACGGGCTACATTACTTCGAGTTCGAAACATTCACTCGACTAATAAGCCTACGGGCTACTTTTATTTCGAGTTCGAGCAAGCACTCACTCGATCATTATGCCTACGGGCTACATTACTTCGAGTTCAAAATATTCACTCAACTAATAAGCCTTCGGGCTACCTTCATTTCGAGTTCGACCAAGTACTCACTCGACCATCACGCCTACGGGCTACATTACTTTGAGTTCAAAACATTCACTCGACTAAGAAGCCTACGGGCTACTTTGATTTCGAATTCGAGCAAGCACTCACTCGACCATTACGCCTACGGGCTATATTATGTCGAGTTCGAATCATTCACTTGACGGCTAATGAGCCTATAAGCTGCTTTCATTTTACGTTTGAGCGAGCACTCACTCAACCATCATGCCTACGGGCTATATTTCTTCAAGTTCGAATCATTGACTCAACTAGCAAGCCTAAGGGCTACATCAATTCAAGTCTGAAAAAACAATCGATCGATCACAGAGACTACGAAGTCAAAATTTGATTAAAGTCTTCACAAAAACAAGTCGACCATGTTGTATATATACAAAATTGTCTACATGATTGATTACAAACGTAAAAAAAAAATTAAGAACTAAGCTTCCTGGTCATCCTCGGGGGCGTTCGCTTCTCTGTCGGGCTCTTCCCCGTCCTCGGATCCGCTCTTGCTACCGCCATCATCATCATCATCAGAAGCCAAGGCTTCAGCTTCAGTTTCGAGCTCTTTAGCCTTTTTTATCTCTTCGGTAAGGTCAAAACCTCGAGCGTGTATCTCCTCGAGGGTCTCCATCCGAGACCTACATTTAGAAAGTTCGGCAACCTAATGAGCTCGAGTGTCGGCAGTATCCGCCACCTCCCGTGCCTCCATCTGAGCAGCCTCGGCATCGGCCCGATACACAGCAATGGACTTATCCGCCATGACTTTTGATGACTCAACCTCCGCTTTGGCCTCAGCAAGACGTGTTTCAAGCTCCTCGATCCTCTTAGCTTGAGCCGACCCCTTTTGCTTGACGCTTCGAAGCTGAACATCGGCCGATAGTAATTTGGTCAAAATGGTTTCTTTTTCCGTAGCCAGGCGGTCGATAGTCTCCTTCCATCGATTACATTCAGCTTTGATTTGATCAACTTTTTCCCGAAGTAACCTGATCTTTTCAACCTTTTACTGCAGCTGAGACAACGAAGGGTTAACTTCCATAGTTGAGTCAGACCCATACTTTAACAAAGCGAGGCTCACCTACTTATCGAGTTCGGCCTCTTCTTCACGAACCTTAGCCAAATCCGCTTGGAGGTCCTTTATAGCCTCGTCCTTTTAGCTGCAAGAAGTCGGGGGGCGTCTTTCTCACCCGAGACCTTCTGAATCTCAACCTCACATTGACTAAGATCGACTCGAAACCTACTCTTGGCCTGCACAGTAGGGAAAAACGCAAGTCAAGTATGGAAAAGAACAAAGAAACCAAGTGTAGAAAAATCATTACCCGAGTAATGAAACGTTGGGCCTCTTATAGCTGAAGAGAAGCATCACCAATATCGTAAGCATCATCGACTCCAGTAAAGCAATCCCGAAAAGGGTCCCCTACACTAGAGCCTCCGCCCATAACGGGGATCTTCAATTCTCGAGCTTCCTTTAACGCCTCCTCAAAAAAGGTTGGAAGAGAAGGTGAATAACCCACTATCATAGTCCCAAGCGAATCACTCGGGGCGTTCCGATCAAGACTCGAGATCCCGGGGTCAACCCCGACCGGTACAGCTGCCATCAGCTCAGGAGCTTCGGTGACCTCGATAGATCTCGCAGATCGGGTCACCAAAGCCAAGGCACCTCCTTCTTCCTATTCTTCTTCTTCGTCTTCTTCTTCTTCTCTCAGTCGTTGGACCGAGTCGATCGAAAGGACAATTGCCTTCCTCCTCACCCTTCGAGTTTTGGGCTTGGGGCCCTCTGACCGAGAGGCAGCATTTCGCTTCTTGTCTGTCCCCAGTTTCGGGACCGGGGACTTGGTTCCTTCTTCACCGCTCGAAGGCCTCAAAGCGGCATTCTTGGTTACGCCTGCGTGAAAGGAAATCAGTAACGAATGGAGCAAAAATAAGACTCCGAAGGAAACGAGAAGTAAAACCTTACCATGGTTCTTGGCTTCCCATCTGCCTTTTGCCAAATCACGCCAAGCGTGTTCGGCATAAGAGGAAGTTGAGGCTAACTTCCGAACCCAATCCTCGAGGTCGGGCACCGCTTGTGGCATCCAAGGGGAAGCTGTATATCGGGAAGAGACATCAGAAAAAATCGGTAAAGGATACAAAAAGCAACATCTTAGGAGAACAACTTACGGTCGAAATTCCATTCCTCGGGGAACGGCATCTTCTCTTCCGGAATAAGGTCACGGGTCCTCACCCAAATGTAACGCCCCATCTAACCCCGATCCTTGTCTTCATCGATGCTCGACATCAAAGTCTTCGATGCCCGACGATGAAGTCTGATTAATCCTCGAAAGATTTGAGGCCGATACAACCGTATGAGGTGATTCAGGGAAAAATCCAGCCCCCGGCTTTGATGGAGAAAAAGCGAAGTAGGACTACTATACGCCATAGAGAGGGATGAATTTGACCGAGCGTGACCTGATATCTCTTGCAAAAATCAATGATCACTGGGTCGACCGGACCCAATGTGAAGGGATAAGTGTAAACACTTAAAAACCCCTCCACATGGGTGACGACGCTCTCTTTGGGGGATGGAATTTGCAACACAACCTCGGAACCCCAGTTGCAGTCTTTTCTAACGGCCTCAAGATGGCCCTCTGTTATAGAGCACATATACATTGACATGTGCTCGCATTGACCCGGGACGGATGAAGGATTCTCAATCTTAAAATCGATCTTTAGAGTACATGGGCCTGGAATTTAGTCATAGGTGGACGGCTCCACCAGCGCCTTGTCGCCGAACGGCCGTGAAGAAGAAGCTTTCTCCTTCTGAGGCATAATTTTCGAAGTCTTGGCCATTGATATGGGAGGACGAAAGACAAAGGAAAGTGAAAAATTGATGACACAAAAACTCTGGTAGCAACAAGAAAGGAAGAAAAGATGAGAAAATTTGGGAGAGTGAATGCGTGAAAATAGTAAATGATAGATGGAAGAGCTATTTATAGGCTCGCATCATGACGGTCCAATATCACAGGTGGTCGACCGCCATCTGACAAGCATTAAATACCTTGAAAAGCTGAATCGATGGGACAACCATCACATACGTCATGATTGATCCCTGTGAAAACGTCGGCTTACGACCCGATCGAATTGCCAAAAATCACATCGATTCTCACCGCATCCTTCGTGAGAAATGAGAGGACTATTTGTATACGGTCGAAATAGATTTCGACCTTCCTACGTTCAATCGAGTTCAAGTGTTAAAAAGTTGGAATGAGATTTTGGGAGTGAGCTCCGAAGTTAGTACAAACGAGACTCGAGTCCTAAGGTCGCTCGAGGAGTCGGCTCAGTAACCTTATCGAGCACGTGACTGAATCGATCTGCAGACACTGCTTCGAGGTCGGAAATGTGCGACTCCCATCTCGAAGGTCGAACTCGAGCCAAGACCGAAAGGCCCGACCTAGTAACGAGTTTGAGCCAGTATCGAGCTCACAGACAAGAGCCGTTGCAACCGCACCAAGAGAGAGAATCTTGGCGGAATCGAGGAAGAGACAAGTCATCATGGGCCTTCCACTATATACTTTATTTTATTATTTTTTGTAAAGATCCTCTTCTATAAAAGGGGGAATCCTTGTAAGCTATGGGAGGCAAAAAAGAAAAATACACTGTAAGCAAAACTCACTTCTCATATTGAAAGATATCCCTTTATGCTTGTTTTACGTTATCTTATTCATTCTTGTTGCTCACTATTTGCATTTTCATAGTCAAGAATACACTTATTTCTATTTCTCAACACGATTTATATCAAATTGTATCGCATATCCTTAGAACCATACTTTAAATCTAACGTTATTATTCGATTTTTCGGGTAAACAATTTTATAAGTTGCTCTACTTTTGATCTATTACCTACCAAATAACAGAAGCTTATGCAATTAGTTTTATCATCTGCTGGTTTTCCTAGAAAATCTGCTTGAAGTTGTTTCTATGATATTTGCATGGAAATAAAACGTAGTTCCTATGTTTCTACTTTGCACCCCTTCCACTTAAGCTCATCTAATTGTCGCGAAATATTGTATTTATGCAGATGTTTGATTAGGAAATATTAACTTTATTGTATGTTACTGCTAAAGAATTGGGGACTTTTTATCTTTCTTTTTTAGTGCATGATGCATATGAACTTTACATTTGTCAGCTGAAGCATATTAATATAAGAGCTTATAGCTTCCTGGTTGGCTGAAAATTAAATAAATCTTACCTGTAACTTACAGGCTGTAAGTATTAATGACTAGTGACTAGCAATAGAATGAGTTAGTGGCATGTTTCTACGCTTAACTGACCTGGTAAAAGCAGTCAAAGATGGAAAGAACAAACTTTCAGCTGCGTATATTAACTGACTCTATGCCAGGAATTGCTCAAACCATATTTCGTGGACCTTGAACTTAGTTCTCCGGATCAGACCTGTAACGATCCGACTTATCGTTTTAAGAATTTAAGCCCCGTCTGGCGGCATAAGGCCCTGAACAGCTTCTTATTATATGTATTGACTTGCGTGCGTGGTTGAATTCAGTTACCAGATGATTCGAAGTGATTTGGGACACTTGGTACCCAAAACGGAAGCTTAAGTCTTAGGATTTTTATCGTAGTCGTAACTGTGTGAAGACAACTCCGGAATAAAATTTTAATGATGTCAATAGCTCCGTATGGTGATTATGGACTTAGGAGCGTGTCCGAAAAATTATTTGGAGGTCTGTAGAGGAATTTGGCTTGAAATGGCGAAAGATGAATTTTTGGAAAGTTTGATCGGGGATTGACTTTTTGATATCGGGGTCAGAATCCGATTCTGGAAATTGGAATAGCTTCGTTATGTCAATTATGACTTGTGTGCAAAATGTGAAGTCATTCCAGATTGATTTGATGTGTTTCGGCAGAAGATATAGAATTTGAAATTTCAAAGTTTATTAGGCTTGAATTGGGGTATGATTCGTGGCTTTGATGTTGTTTGATGTGATTTGAGGCCTTGAGCAGGTTCGTGTTATGTATTGGGACTGGTTGGTACAATTGGACATGGTCCTGGGGGCCTCGGGTTTGATTCGGGGTAGTTCCGGACCAAGTTTGAGTGTTTTGATGTTGCTGGTTGCTGGTTCTGGTGTTGTTCTTCGCGTTCGCGAAGAAAGATTTTGTTGTTGGGACTTTGTTCTTCGCGTTCGCGAGGAGGTTCTCGCGTTCGCAAAAAAGGAAATTTTATTGTTCGTCGTCTGATTTTAGAGGCTCATATCTCGCAATCTATAAGGAATTTGGAGATAATCCAAAAATGAAAGTTGTTGACCTTTCTGTCTAGTATTCAGAAAGATAAATCATTTGACATTTGGAGTTGTGCACCAAAAGTTATAGTGGATACACTACAAGGTGTCTGGAAAAAGTTTGAAAATCTCTGTTGCACAGGGTTGACTTTGGAAGATTATATTTCACAATCTATAAGGAATGTGAAGATGAAAAACAAATGAAAGTTATAGCTCTTTGAGTCTAGTTTCCAGAAAGATAAACTATTTGTCATTTGGAGATTTGTAAAAAAAATGTTATGACCATTATACTAGAGGTTATCTGAGAAGAGTTTGAAAATGGTTGTTAGAGAATTTATTCTTCGCGAACGTGAGGGAAGGGTCGTGAACGCGAAGAACAAATCCCTCGGCAGCAGAATAAAGTTCAAATTTGTCTCATTCTTCCATTTTTGGACCAAGGAAGCTCGGGTAAGGCAATTTTTCTAGAGTTTTTCAAGAGAAATATTGGGGTAAGAATTCCTAACTTGATTTTGGTTAAATTACATGAATCTATTGTTGTTTTTATCACTAAATTTGTGAATTGGGTTGAAAATGGTAGAAATCTTCTAGACTTTAATTTAAGATTTGAAGGGCGATCCGTTATCGGAATTTGACAATTTTGGTATGGTTGAACTTGTATCGTAATGGGTGTTCGGATTTCGTAAAAATTTTGTCGGGTTCCGAGGGGCGGGCCCCGCGCTGACTCTTTAGAATAAAATTTTAAGTTGGTATTTTATTATCCGGTATTATTTCCGATGAATTTTAATGAAGTGATACAATTAATTTGGATAGATTTGAGCTGTCCGGAGGTCAATTCAAGCAAGAAGGCGATTTTGGAATATCGGGACAACTTCAATAAGGTAAGTGTCTTGCTTAAGCTCGAGTGGGGAAAATACCCCTTAGACATTGAGTATTATATGCAAATTGTGTAACTGAAAATCATGTATGCGAGGTGACGAGTACATACTTGGTTTATATGTGCATATTTCATTGATTAAAATCCTTAGATACCCTTATGTATTAAGTTGGAAATTATTAGCACTTATTAAATCCTCTATTTGTCATGCCTAGATCCATGTTTGTTAAAATTATTTTTATATGATGATTTGGTATGATTTCCACCTTGAATTTATGTGAAATATTATTTTGTTGAGTTGTTCACTCCCGGATATTTTTGTTAAGATTTTTGTGCACATTATGGTCGAGCCATGGGCTCCTTATTGTGGAAAATAATTTATTGTTGGTTTCCGTAGCAAATTGAAATATTTGAGCACTTGATGAGCCATTTATGATATGTGAACACTTGATGTGCAGTTGTTGAAATCATATTTACTTTGGGACTACAGAACGGTATTCCGGGAGATCCCACTGCCCTGCATATTTACTTTGGGACTACGAAACGGTATTTCAGGAAATTCCCCTACCTTGTATAATTACTTTGGGACTACGGAACGGTATTTTGGGAGATCCCAGTTCCCCGCATATTTATTTTGGGACTACGGAACGGTATTTCGGGAGATCTCTCTGCATTGCATATTTACTTTGGGACTACGAAACGGTATTCCGAGAGATCCCCCTGCCCTGCATATTTACTTTGGGACTACGGAACGGTATTCCGGGAGATCAGTCTGCCTTGCATATTTACTTTGGGACTACGGAACGGTATTCGAGGAGATCCCCCTGCCCTTCATATTTACTTTGGGACTACGGAACTGTATTCTGGGAGATCCCCCTGCCCTTCATATTTACTTTGGGACTACGGAACTGTATTCCGGGAGATCCCCCTGCCCTGCATATTTACATTGGGACTACAAGACAGTACCTCGGGAGATCCCCCATGTCTTGCATATTTACTTTTGGAACTACGAGGCGGTACCTCGGGAGTGCCCTTTGTTGATATTTTTCTATGGATGCACTTGCCTTTGGTTATTTTGTTTTTTTTCATGATATGTAAATTCTTGTGCTCTTCCGTGATGTATTATTTGATTTTATTATGTGTTTTGCATTCCTTATTGTATTGTATTGGCTTTGGCTCCTTGTACATGACTCTACAGATTTGTGTTTATGGTTTTTACTGGTTTTCGAGAATTGAGTTGTTTCGAATAAAAGAAATTACTATTATATTTTAATTTAATAAATTTTACATCCAAATTAGTAGTTATCGGGTGCTTCATTTTAATTTAAATGTCATTTTCTTTACCCAAATAGTTTCTAAAATAAATTCATTCCTTTGTTGATTTCTTACTTGATTTAAAGATTTTAACCTTACTTTAGTGAAAAAATTAATCATGCGGATCTTATATATATTGATATTTTGACACGTGAGTGGTCCGTGTGATGGTGATAGAAATATGGATACGAGGTGCCGTAGAAAAAAATATAAAAGTGGGCTGAGATCCGTAATATTTTTGATTGTGAAATGAGGTGTCACATGGTGACTTTTACTTGAAAATATATTTATTGGAAAGTATTATATCCTGAAAAGTATTATTTGAAAAATATATAGGCGAAAGATTTTATATTTGAAGGACTTGATTAATTGGTTATACCTGTGTTCCTTATTCGTCTGAGCATTAATTATGATGTTCTTATTGCATTGTTGTTATATCACTGGTTGATTTTGTTGTTATCATTGCTAGTTATTTTCCAGTATTATTTTGTATATTGTATTGCACAGATTATTACACTAGTGAGTGTCTTGACTGTACCTCGTCTCTACTCCACTGAGGTTAGTCTTGATACTTCATTTTTATTGGAATGTCATTTTCGTCACCCAAATGGTTTCTAAAATAAATTCATTCCTTTGTTGATTTATTACTTGATTTAAAGATTTTAATCTTACTTTAGTAAAAATAAATTGATCCTGCAGATCTTATATACATTGATATTTTGACACGTGAGTGGTCCATGTGATGGTGATATAAATATGGGCATGAGGTACCGTGGAAAAAATATGAAAGTGGGCTGAGATCCGTAATTTTTATGATTGTGAAATGAGGTGTCACATGGTGACTTTTACTTGAAAATATATTTATTGGAAAGCATTATATCCGGAAAATTATTATTTAAAAAACATATAGGCGAAAGAATTTATATTTGAAGGACTTGATTAATTGGTTGTACATGTGTTCCTTATTCGCCTGAGCAATAATTATGATGTTCTTGTTGCATTGTTGTTATATCACTAGTTGATTTTGTTGTTATCATTGCTAGTTATTTTCTAGTATTATATTGTATACTATATTGCACAGGTTATTAGACTAGTGAGTGTCTTGGTTGTACCTCGTCTCTACTCCACTGAGGTTAGTCTTGATACTTACTGGGTACCGACCGTAGTGTACTCATACAATACTTCTGCACATTTTTGTGCAGAGCCAGGTATTGGAAGTATCTGACCCGAACAGAGTTAGAGTGTGATCGCAAGGATTCAAGGTAGAGCTGCTTGGTCGTCGCAGTCCCTTGGAGTCTGTTCATTTCATTGTACTGTTAATTTTTAATCAAACAGTATTGTATATTTGGTCCTCGTGATCATATCATATTTTCAGCTAGAGTTCGTGACTCAGTACTACCAGTCTTCGGAGGTTGTATATTCTTATTTGTCCCGCTGTTAGTTTTGATTACTTATTTAATTAAAAACAAATGGCTTCAAAAATGTAATTAAAATCGGCTTACCTAGTATTAGAGACTAGGTGCCATCACAACGCCTGTTGCGGGATTTTGGGTCGTGACAAGTTGGTACAGAGCTTTAGGTTCATAGGTTCTACGAGTCACGAACGAGTTTAGTAGAGTCTTGTGGATCGGTACGGAGACGTCTGTACTTATCTTCGAGAGGCTACAAAGTTAGTAGGAAGAATTCACTTCTTTAATTCCTTATCATGCGACATGTATTCAGCTTGAAGCATATATTTTATGTTCTTTTGCATCCACTCGTGTATGAAATTGCGCACTCGGTATCAACTATGCACCAACGGTTTATGATACTACCGAGGGGTTATAAGGGTTCCAGGTTTGTTCAATCATTGTTGCAACATGTCATCCAGATCGAGGATGCGGAAGTATTTACAGATCATTCACTTGTGCACATGGGGGTGCAGCAGGTTCTGATACCTGGTTAATAAGTATGATCTTAAGAAGGTTTAATTAATTGCCTAATCATCACAATCGTGGTAGGGCCACGAGGTGGATGTAGATATGAAGATAGTTGGTGGTATTAGAGTCTATGTAGTTCGTATGGGATTTATATTTAGCGAAGGGTATATACTGGCAGCCAAGGCACTGGAGAAAGCGAGTTTAACTGTCACGTGGGTGCCATGCACAAAATAAATAGCTTGAGGTGTCTTATGACCGGTGAAGGTTAGTATTGTAGATCATCGGCATGTGCCCTATGGCTTCGCGCCAAGTGAGGGGAGTCCACTATCAACGATCAGATTGCGGGGTCATGTGTTATATCAGTTTTGGCCTGAGATATATTTACGTGGTAATGAAAGGTTCTCTGAAACTTGTATATGAGTAATGGGTGAGATTTGTATGGGATGATGCTGGGACTTACGGTATTCTTGTATCCTTAATAATTCTACATTTCAGTACCAGTGGGGTCACATCAACAATTTTAAAATATTTGGGGTGCTACAGTAAGTTCTTTTAATGCACCATCGCCACGGGATTCTTACAGTGGTTATTCGAGTTAATACTCCACGTGCATGGTTAGTTGGAGGTGGAGGACAGGCGGGTAGAGGGCGCCTAAGACGTGGAGGACCGATCTGTTGCTATGATCGCTATGATTTAGGCTGAGGCCGATACATCAGATGGTGTCGTTACAGGTACGATCCTGATTCTGTTATAAGAGGATATTTTCCCTTAATTTGATTCGGTTCTGAATAGTAAGGTGAGTCCCCCTATTATGCTCCACTTATGGGTGAGCTTCATAAATTTGTGACTCACTTATATGTTTATCCCTGTTGGAAAATTTAAAGATGTGAGCCTGTGTCTGTCATTTTATTTTTGTGCACCATTTAGGGCTATAAGTCCAAAAGAAAAAAATTATTATTCATTACAGTGGGTTTTGATGTGATTTCGAAATAATTGATTTCAATTTTTATAAATTATATGTCGTACCGGTATGAGGGTTCGTTATGTGTTATGAAAAATATTTACGAAATTTATTGAAAAGAAGAAAGAAAGGAAATTGAAATTCATTTGGCACAATGTACAAAATTCTTGAGATTCAGAGTTGAGGACGAGATCCTCGTATTTTTACATGATGTGAAATATTTAAACAGGGCTACAAGCCGCGGTGAAAGTTATATAAGGATGAGGTCCTTGTGGTGAAATATATATGAGTTTAAAATTCTCCCTTTGTGAAATGTATCTGATAATTCTTGTATATTTTCTGTGCATATTCAGCCATTTTCTACGTAAACATTGAGTTTTAACCTATAAGATGAGTGCCCAGGTGGCGTTAAATATGGCTCGTTAAATCGGACAAATAGTTACGAGGTTTTCATGCCTCACATTATGTTGTCAGTGTTGTGAAAATTTTGAAACGAGGTACTGGTTAATATGAGATTAATTGATGATGCTGGAATTAATTATGAACAGCTTTTAAGACCTGAGATGGGGTGATGAGTATATATATGATGTGCTTTATGTCCTGATATCATAATGATAATGCAATGCTTGTAATGCTGAGATCAGTGTTATTGATATATACCTTGTGGATGTGTTGTTAGGAGTCGTTTTGGTGTTACTCTGGCAGGTGGATAGGCCCATTTACAGGGGAGACTCTGCCGAAATTTTGTGAAAAAATTGGGAATTAGAAAAACTTAGGAGATTGATATGTGTGAAAGAAGAGATAAATTATGTTATGTGTTTGAGGACGAATGATCCTAAGCGGGAAAGAATGTAACACCCCAGAAATTTTTTGAAGTACTTCAACACTATCAAAAAAGTTGATGTGTGCATGGGCACGAGTTGCTATAGCCAGTTGAGAATAATACCGTGCGTTGTTGTGAAAAATAATCAGGCCTTTTGAAAATGTTTGGAGTGTAAGAAATTGGTCTTAAAGTTTACAAATATGGATAAAGGGAATAATCTCAATTGAGATGATGTTGTCGGGCTTATCTCAAATGCGGTAATGTGGGATCAACCGTGAGTATATGTGTAAAAGTAAAATCATCGATTTGATAACCTCAGAATAATTCTTAGCATGTTCGAGGATAAACGTTTGTTTAAGAGGTGGAGAATGTAACTACCCGACTTGTCATTTTAAGAATTTAAGCCCCGTCTGACGGTACAAGGCCATGAACAGCTTCTTATTATGTGTATTGACTTGCGTGTATGGTTGAATTTAGTTACCGGATGATTTGAAATGATTTGGGACACTTGGTCCCAAAAACGAAAGCTTAAGTCTTAGGATTTTTTGCCGTAGTAAGAACTGTGTGAAGAAGACTCCGGAATAAAATTTTGATGATGTCAATAGCTCTGTATGGTGATTATGGACTTAGGAGCGTGTTCGAAAAATTATTTGGAGGTCTGTAGAGGAATTTGGCTTGAAATGGCAAAAGATGAATTTTTGGAAAGTTTGATCGGGGGGGTTGACTTTTTGATATCGGGGTCGGAATCCGATTCTGGAAATTGGAATAGCTTCGTTATGTCAATTATGACTTGTGTGCAAAATGTGAAGTCATTCCAGATTGATTTGATGTGTTTCGGCAGAAGATATAGAATTTAAAATTTTAAAGTTTATTAGGCTTGAATTGGGGTATGATTCGTGGCTTTGATGTTTTTTAATGTGATTTGAGGCCTCCAGCAGGTTCGTGTTATGTATCGGTACTGGTTGGTATGATTGGACGGGGTTCCGGGGGCCTCGTGTTTGATTTGGGGTGGTTCCGGACCAAGTTTGGGTATTTTGATGCTGCTGGTTGCTGGTTCTGGTGTTGTTCTTCGCGTTCGCGAGGAGCCTCTCGCGTTCGCGATGAAGGATTTTGCTATTGGGACTTTGTTCTTCGCGTTCGCGAAGAAGGAAATTTTGTTGTTCGTCGTTTGAATTTAGAGGCTCATATCTCGCAATCTATAAGAAATTTGGAGATGATCTAAAAATGAAAGTTGTAGACCTTTGTGTCTAGTATTTAGAAAGATAAACCATTTGGAATTTGTAGTTGTGTAGCAAAGGTTATGGTGGATATACTACAAACTGTCTGGGAAGAGTTTGAAAATCTCTGTTGCACACGGCTGACTTTGGAAGCTTATATTTCGCAATATATAAGAAATGGGGAGATGAGCAGCAAATGAAAGTTATAGCCCTTTGAGTCTAGTTTTCAGAAAGTTAAATCATTTGTCATTTGAAGATTTTATAAAGAGTTATGATCATTATACTAGAGGCTATCTGAGAAGAGTTTGAAAATGGTTGTTGGAGAATTTGTTCATCGCGAACGCGAGGGAAGGGTCGCGAACGCGAAGAACAAATCCCTGGGCAGCAGAATAAAGTCCAAGTTCGTCTCATTCTTCCATTTTTGGACCAAGGAAGCTCGGGTGAGGCGATTCTTCTAGAGTTTTTCAAGGGAAACGTTGGGGTAAGAATTCCAAACTTGATTTTTGTTAAATTACATGAATCTATTGTTGTTTTTATCACTAAATTTGTGAATTGGGTTGAAAATGGTAGAAATCCTCTAGACTTTAATTTAAGATTTGAAGGGCGATCCGTTATCGAAATTTGATAATTTTGGTATGGTTGAACTCGTATCGGAATGGGTGTTCGGATTTCGTAAAACTTTTATCGGGTTTCGAGGGGCGGGCCCCGCGTTGACTTTTTAGAATAAAATTTTAAGTTGGTGTTTTATTATCCGGTATTGTTTCTCATAAAGTTTAATGAAGTGATACAATTAATTTGGATAGATTTGAGCTGTCTGGAGGTCAATTCAAGCAAGAAGATAATTTTGGAATATCGGCACAACTTCAATAAGGTAAGTGTCTTGCTTAACCTCGAGTGGGAAAAATACTCCTTAGGCATTGAGTATTATGTGCAAATTGTATAATTGAAAACTATGTACGCGAGGTGACGAGTACGTACTTGGTTTATATGTGCTTTTTTCATTGATTAAAATCCTTAGACGCCCTTATGTATTAAGTTGAAAATTATTAGCACTTATTAAATCCTCAATTTGTCATGCCTAGATCCTTGTTTGTTAAAATTATTTTTATATGATGATTTGGTATGATTTCCACCTTGAATTTATGTGAAATATTATTTTGTTGAGTTGTTCACTCCCGGATATTTTTGTTAAGATTTTTGTGCATATTATGGTCGAGCCATGGGCTCCTTATTATGGAAAATGATGTATTGTTGGTTTCCGTAGCAAGTTGAAATATTTGAGCACTTGATGGGCCATTTATGATATGTGAGCACTTGATGTGCAGTTGTTGAAATCATACTACGAGGCGGTACCTCGGAAGATCCCTCGTGTCTTGCATATTTACTTTTGGGACTATGAGGCGGTACCTCGGGAGTGCCCTTTTATTGATATTTTTCTATGGATGCACTTGTCTTTGGTTATTTTATTTTTTTTCCGTGATATATAAATTCGTGTGTTCTTCCGTGATATTATATGATTTTATTATGTGTTTTACATTCCTTGTTGTATTGTATTGGCTTTGGCTCCTTGTACATGACTCTACAGATTTTGTGTTTATGGTTTTTACTGGTTTTCGAGAATTGAGTTGTTTCGAATAAAAGAAATTGCTATTATATTTTAGTTTAATAAATTTTACATCCAAATTAGTAGTTATCGGATGCTTCATTTTAATTTAAATGTCATTTTCTTCACCCAAACGGTTTCTAAAATAAATTTATTCCTTTGTTGATTTCTTACTTGATTTAAAGGTTTTTAACCTTACTTTAGTGAAAAATATTGATCATGCGGATCTTATATATATTGATATTTTGACACGTGAGTGGTCCGTGTGATGGTGATAGAAATATGGGCACGAGGTGCCGTAGAAAAAAATATAAAAGAGGGCTGAGATCCGTAATTGTTTTGATTGTGAAATGAGGTGTCACATGGTGACTTTTACTTGAAAATATATTTATTGGAAAGTATTATATCCTGAAAAGTATTATTTGAAAAACATATAGGCGAAAGATTTTATATTTGAAGGACTTGATTAATTGGTTGTACCTGTGTTCCTTATTCGTCTGAGCATTAATTATGATGTTCTTGTTGCATTGTTGTTATATCACTGGTTGATTTTGTTATTATCATTGCTAGTTATTTTCTAGTATTATTTTGTATATTGTATTGCACAGGTTATTAGACTAGTGAGTGTCTTGACTGTACCTCGTCTCTACTCCACTGAGGTTAGTCTTGATACTTACTAGGTACTCTACTGAGGTTAGTCTTATTTTATTGCTAGTTAATAAAACAAGCATTAACGTTTTTATCCAATTAGGCAAACACCTAGGTTATGGTCGCATCTCTAGGCCTTTTACCCATTTGAAAAAAAAAACTAAAAACAATTATCTCTAATCTATTTTCTTTATCTTGCAATCATTATATTAACAGTAGAAATAGAAAACAAATCCTTGTTGTGGAAGTGCAATCTAGATAATCCAACTGCTCAATTGAAATATATACTCCTAACTCCTATCCTACCTTCCAGTGGATTCGACCCCGACTCCTAATTGGGTATTTATTATTGCATACGACCGTTTCATATCTCTATTAAGGTGTGTTTTGGACGTGATCAACGGGCCATCTAGTAATTAGCATAAACATAAATATGACAGTGTTCTTCGTCCACCAGAAAGATGCACCTCTTTGTTTTTCTATTTTTCTATTTTTTCTCTATTTTTCTTTCTTCTTGCTATATATATATTAACTACTATTATAGAAGTGGCTAAGAGGAGCTTAGGGTCGACAAAAATGCCCTTTGAGTCTCTAATTCGTTGACATGCCAGCTTCGCCAATAATATTTTTGCCCCTGTTTTTGCATCTTATAACGTCAATTACCATCACACAATTTGGTAAATAAAGGAAACGTTTGAGGCATTCTCGAGACCCAAATTGCCAAGCCATGTCTGCTTTAATGTAACATCTATTTGCTCCTGCGTTTGTACATTATTACATCAATTGCCAATTGCCATCACATATTGATGTAAATAGGAGAAACTTTGAGGCATTTTTAAGGCCCAAAATGTAGGCTGCCACGTGGAACAGCTTTTGCTTCTTTGTTTTAAACTTTTACATTGATTATGGTGGGCCCACTAAATTCTTATTGCTTTACTAACTCTTATGGACGCGTTAACACACCATATTCAAGGGGATGTGTCATGGTGTATGTTATTCGCCGATGACATAGTTCTGATTGATGAGTCACGAGCCGGTGTTAACGAGAGGATGAAGGTTTGGAGACAGGCTCTTGAGTCTAAGGGTTTCAAGCTGAGCAGGACGAAGACGGAATACCTGGAGTGTAAGTTCAGTGCTGAGCCAGGGGAAGTGGGCGTGAATGTGAGGCTTGATTCGCAGGTCATCCCGAGAAGAGGCAGTTTCAAGTACCTTGGTTCGGTTATCCAGGGGAGAGGGGAGATTGATGAGGATGTCACACACCGTATTGGGGTAGGATGGATGAAGTGGAGGTTAGCATCTAGAGTCCTGTGTGACAAGAGAGTGTCACCGATACTCAAAGGTAAATTTTATAAAGCGGTGGTTAGACCGGCCATGATGTATGGGGCTGAGTGTTGGCCCGTTAAGAACTCACATATCCAGAAGATGAAAGTAGCAGAAATGAGGATGTTGCGGTGGATGTGCGGGCACACTAGGATAGATAAGATTAGGAATGATGATAT
>AWOL01S0011333.1:23011-41192 GCA_000715115.1 Nicotiana otophora | reverse complement strand
TTCACTACTTTATTACTTGACGACCACGTATACTTGCGTGAGTGTGTTTGGCCGCAACACTCATGTTCATACTTAAAATGGTCTAGCGGAATCATTAATCAAACGCCTCCAATTAATTGCTAGACCAATGCTTATAAGAACAAAACTTCCCATTTCGGCAGGGGGCCATGCTATTTTGCATGCAGCAGCTCTTGTGCGGATCAGACCCACAAGTTATTATAAAGTCTCCCCAATACAATTGGCANTCGTCCTTAGGTAGTAATTTAGAAAATTATATATTTTGTTAGAAATATCTTGAATCAATAAGCTATTCGAGTTTGAATTAGTCAAAAGTTAATCATAAGTCTTCGTGGGAACGATACTTTATTCACTACTTTATTACTTGACGACCACGTATACTTGCGTGAGTGTGTTTGGCCGCAACACTCATGTTCATACTTAAAATGGTCTAGCGGAATCATTAATCAAACGCCTCCAATTAATTGCTAGACCAATGCTTATAAGAACAAAACTTCCCATTTCGGCAGGGGGCCATGCTATTTTGCATGCAGCAGCTCTTGTGCGGATCAGACCCACAAGTTATTATAAAGTCTCCCCAATACAATTGGCATTTGGTCAGGAGCCAAATATTTTCCATCTTAGAATATTTGGATGTGCAGTATATGTTCCAATTGCTCCACCACAACATACAAAGATGGGACCCCAAAGAAGATTGGGGATATATGTTGGGTATGAATCTCCTTCTATTATAAAATATTTGGCACATATAACTGGAGATTTATTTACGGAAAGATTTGCTGATTGTTATTTTGATGAATCAGTATACCCAATATTAGGGGGAGAAAATAAGCAGCTGCAAAAGAAGATAGATTGGAATGCATTATCACTATCTCATTTAGATCCTCGAACAAATCAATGTGAACACGAGGTTCAAAAGATAATTTATTTGCAAAATATTATAAATTAACTACCTGATGCATTCACTAACCTACCAAGGGTGACTAAGTCAAATATTCCAGCTGCTAATGCTCCTATTCGAATTGATGTCCCGGTTGGACAATCTATAAATGCAAATGAGTCTAAGCCACGCTTGAAACGCGGTAGACCAATTGGTTCCAAAGATAAAAATCCTCGAAAGCGAAAATGAGCAAATGATCTAGGAGATCATAATATGGAGGTAATTGCTTAAAAAGAACCATGTGACGTAACAAATGATAAGACCTCAGATGAGGTCCAGGTACCTGAAAATAATAAAAATGAAGAAATCTCAATAAGTTATGTCTTTACGGCAAAAAGGTGAAACCCAAATAATATTATTATCTACAATATTTTTGCTTATAATGCTGCTATTGAAATAATGCAACAAGATGAGGATCTAGAACAAAGATCTATCGATGAATGTAGACAGATAAATAATTGGCAAAAATGGAAAGACGTTATCCGGGCAGAATTAGTGTCACTTGAAAAATATGAAGTATTTGGACGTATAGTCCGAACACCTGAAGGAATAAAGCCAGTGGGATACAAATGGGTTTTTGTGCAAAAACGAAATGATAAAAATGAAGTCGTTAGATATAAAGCACGACTTGTGGCACAAGGATTTTCGCAAAGACCTGGCTTTGATTATATGGAAATATATTCTCCTGTGGTGGATGCAATCACTTTTAGGTATCTTATAAATTTGGCAGTCCATGAAAAACTTGATATGTGTCTACTGGATATTGTCACAACCTATTTGTATGGCACATTAGACAACGAAATTTATATGAAAATCCCTGAAGGGATCAAAGTTCCTGAAACCAATAAAAGTTTTCGGGAAACTTGTTCAATAAAGCTTCAAAATTCCTTATGTGGATTGAAACAATCATGGTGAATGTAGTATAATCGCCTGAGTGAGTATTTGCTGAAAGAAGGGTATAATAATGATCCAATTTGTCCTTGTGTATTTATAAGAAGGTCTGGATCTGAATTTGTTACAATCGCTGTGTATGTTGATGATCTAAGTATCATTGGAACTCCTGGAGAACTTCCAAAAGCAGTAGACTGTTTGAAGAAAGAGTTTGAAATGAAAGATCTCGGAAAGACAAAATTTTATCTTGGTCTACAAATTGAGCATATGAAAGATGAATTTTTTGTCCATCAATCAACTTATACCGAAAAGATCCTAAAGAGTTTTTATATGGATAAAGCACATTCATTGAGTACCCCGATGGTTGTGAGATCACTTTATATAAATAAAGATCTATTTCGACCTCATGAAAATGATGGAGAGCTTTTTGGTGATGAAACTCCATATCTTAGTGCAATTGGAGCACTAATGTATCTTGCAAATAATACTCGGCCAGATATAACTTTTGCAGTAAGTTTATTAGCAAGATTTAGTTCCTTTCCAACAACAAGACACTGGAATGGTGTTAAGCATATTTTTAGATACCTCTGAGGGACTATTCATATGGGATTATTTTATTCTTATGAATCAGATGCAGATTATTTGTCTGACCCACATAAAGCCCGATCTCAAACAGGCTATCTATTTACTTGTGGGGGTACAGCTATTTCATGGCATTCAACAAAACAAACTTTAGCTACTACGTCTTCCAATCATGCAGAGATAATAGCTATTCATGAAGCTAGTCGAGAATGTGTATGGTTGAGATCAGTGACTCAACATATTCAACAATTCTGTGGTCTTTCTTTAAAAACGAAGATTCCAACGATATTGTGTGAAGACAATGCTTCTTGCATAGCTCAACTTAAAATAGGGTATATCAAAGGAGACAAAACAAAGCACATTTCACCAAAGTTCTCTTTCACACACGATCTTCAGCAAAATGGTGAGATAGATGTTCAACAAATCCGTTCAAGTGACAATCTAGCAGATTTATTCACTAAGGCATTGTCAACATCAACATTTGAGAAGCTGAGACATAAGATTGGAATGTGTCGTCTCCGAGATATCAAATAATTCTTTCATCAGGGGGAGTATAATTGTCACGACCCCAAATTCCCTCCGTAGGATGTCGTGATGGTACCTAGTCTCTAAGACTAGGTAAGCCTATCAATGCGGAATAATAATAAATATCTGAAATAATTAAACTACAATTCAAATAATTTCAACTCCCAAAACCCGGTAGAAATAAGTCACAAGCTTCTAAGAATTTATCCTCGATGTCTCTATATAACAGAGTCTAAAGAAAATAAGGAAGCAACATAACAAGAATAGAAAGGGACTCCGGAGTCTGCAGGCGTTGGCAGATATACCCCAAAGTCTCCTCGTACAGCTAGTTTACCGATGCGTGGTCTGATAAAATATACCTGGATTTGCACAAAAAGATGTACAAAAGCGTAGTATGAGTACACCACAGTGGTACCAGTAAGCGCCAAGCCTAACCTCGGTAGAGTAGTGACGAGATCAGGTCAGGCCCTACTGGAGAATAAATAATGGCATGGTAAAATGTTTAAACAATATTATAAGATAAAATGACAATGGAAATGAATCAAGTAGTACGTCACATTTAATTACATCAAATAATGGCAAATAAATACCTCGTGGAAACAAAACAGAATTCTTTTCAACTTTAAGAAAATCACACAATAATCAAAGGCAACTGCGGCCATAAATCAATATCAATAAGGGCACTCCCGAAGAACCGCCTCGTAGTCCCAAATCATAAACAAATTCACAATATCTCATTTCCTTATACCACCGCGGGAGCCTTCACAATTTATTTAAAGAAAATATTTTTTTCGAAATAGCATCCCGCGTTTTAGCCACCCTTATCACACCGCATGACTTCTAGTAGTTACCCCTACTAGCCACGCGTATCAAGCCACCCTTATCTCACCGCATGCGTTTTAACACCCAGACCTTATATCACCGCATGCGTATCAATATCTCAATATATCACAATTTGCACCTCAAGTGCTCAAATAATTTAACTTGCCAAAATAATTCAACAATAATATTTTTCCACAATAAAGAGCTCACTGCTCCATCACAATCAGTACGGAAATCTTACAAAAATATTCAGGAGTAAATAATTCAAAAAAATAATATTTTAAAATCTTTAACACGTTGCTTCAATATCAAGTTTAAAAATGCCAAATTCTTCAAATTAATAATGTTTAATTTAAAGAAAATCAACCTTCAAATAATGCATAGAATAAAAGAAACAAAGTTTCAACTAAACAGATAAAACCATTAGTAGGAGAAGGTCAAACAAATTTAAAATATAAACAATTTAATCAATAATGAAGAATATAACAAGATAGAATATTTTAATAAATGCACAACAATGATCTACATAATTTAAAAATATAATCCTTCACATTTAGCCCGTGTACACACTCGTCACCTCGTGTACACGACTTTCAACTCAATTCAATAATCACATTAATATCAATCCTAGGGAAAATTTCCCCCACACAAGGTTAGACAAGTCACTTACCTCGACTTGCTCCAATTTAATCAAGTATTATGCTTTTTCCTCGATTTTCCGACTCCGATCGACTCGTATCTAGTCATAATTAATTCGATACAGTCAACAAAAATTATGAAAATCAATTTCATAAGAAAATATTACATCTTTTTCAATAAAATTCGAAATTAACTCAAAATTTTCCCGTGGGGCCCATATCTCGGAATCCGGCGATACTTACAAAATCCGACAACTCATTCAATTACAAGTCCACCCATACCAATTTTATCAAATTCCGATAACAACTCGACCTCCAAATCTTAAATTTTTATTTTTGGAAGATTTTGCAAAAATCTTGATTTTTCTTCCATAAATTCACGAATTCATGATGTAAATGAGTATGGAATCATGAAATATAATTAATATAGGATAGGGAACACTTACCCCAATATTTTTCCGTGAAAATCGCCCAAGAACCGTGCTCCAAAAATCCAAAACGAAATGAATGAAATGACCATTTTTGGTCCTTAAGTTTCTGCCAATCCGTCACTAAAACTCCATTTTCCGTCATTAAAAGTCCATTTTTCGTCACTAAAAGTCCACCAAAAACTGCTCTATCAGCCTTCCTTCAATCGATCATAACTTTATGTACAAATATCCAAATGATGAATGGTATAACTCTCTGGAAACTAGAATCAAACGACTACAACTTTCATGTTTTGAACATTTTCTGATTCCTTATGAATTTCGAGATATAAGCTTCCAAAGTCGGCTCCACACATCAGAAATTTCTGGCGAAATTTCTGGCAAAACTGCTCTACCAGCCTTCATTCAATCCATCATAACTTCCCGTACAAATATCCAAATGATAAAACTAGAATCAAAGGTCTACAACTTTCATGTTTTGAACATTTTCTGATTCCTTATGAATTTCGAGATATAAGCTTCCAAAGTCGGCTCCACACATCAGAAATTTCTGGCGAAATTTCTGGCAAAACTGCTCTACCAGCCTTCATTCAATCCATCATAACTTCCCGTACAAATATCCAAATGATAAAACTAGAATCAAAGGTCTACAACTTTCATGTTTTGAACATTTTCCGATTCCTTATGAATTTAGAGATATAAGCTTCCAAAGTTGGCTCTACACATCAGAAATTTCTGGCAAAATTTCTGGCAAAACTGCTCTACCAGCCTTCATTCAATCCATCATAACTTTCTGTACAAATATCCAAATGATGAATGGTACTTTCTGAAAACTAAAATCAAAGGGATACAACTTTCATGTGTTTGAAAGTTTTCTGATTTCTTATAGATTGCACGATATAAGCTTCCAAATTTGGCTCCACGCACCAGAATTTTCTGGTGAAATTTCTGCAACAGAAATTTCCAACAGCCTTCTTTGTCCGAAATCCATTCTTTTTACCTTCCGAAATCCACCCGAGACCCTCGGGACCTTAACCAATTATACCAACATGTCCCAAAATACAATACGAACTTAGTCGAGGCTTCAAACCACATCAAACAATATCAAAACGATGAATCGCACCTCAAATCAAAATCTATGAACTTTGAACTTTCAAATTCTGTATCTTGTGCCGAAATATATCAAATCAATTCGGAATGACTTCAAATTTTGCACACAAGTCATAAATAACATAACATACCTATTCTAATTTCCAGAATTAGATTTTGACCTCAATATCAAAAAGTCAATCCCCCAGTCAAACTTCCCAAAAATTTAACTTTTGGCATTTCAAGCCTAATTCTACTACGGACCTCCAAATAAAATTCCGATCACACTCCTAAGTCCAAAATTACCATACGGAGCTGTTGGAATCATCAAAATTCTATTCCGGGGTCGTTTGCACATAATTTGACATCCGGTCACTATTTGAACTTAAACTTTTAGTTTTTCATCAAAATTCCATATCTCGGGCTAGGGACCTCGGAATTTGATTCCGGGCATATGCCTAAGTCCCAAATCACGATACGGACCTACCAGAACTGTCAAAATACTGATCCGAGTCCGTTTACTCAAAATGTTGACCAAAGTCAACTCAGTTGAGTTTTAAAGCTCTAATTCACATTTTAATTCATTTTTCACCTGAAAACTTTCCAAAATATTTTACGGACTGCGCACGCAAGTCGAGAAATAATAAATAATATTTTTCGAGGTCTTAGAATATAAAATTAATTATTAAATTTAAAGATGACATTTTAGGTCATCACAATAATACGCGTTGTAATCTTTTTCTCTTAACCAAGGTTTTGTCCCAATTGGGTTTTCCTGGTAAGGTTTTTAATGAGGCAGCACTCAATGCGTATTACAAGATATGTGTACTCTTTTTCCTTCACTAGGCTTTTTCCTACTGGATTTTCTTAGTAAGGTTTTAACGAGACACATTATCTATGGACATCCAAGAGGGAGTGTTATAAATCCAATGTATGTGGATGTCACTTTCAATGTATGTAGATATTCTCTTCGTAATTGTCTTTGGCAAATTCAATACCAAACGAATGAATTTATTAATACATGTAACTTGAGAAGAGATTTGTAACTTATAAATAGGATGTTATTCTCTTATGGAATATACATAAGAAGCATACTTGAAATAAGGAAAAGTTCCCTCCTCTTCTCTACATCTCATATCTATTCTTGTCTTCTTCTCTTTTGGTGCTTTAGTTTATAATTATAATATTTATTTTATAACAAATTGCATTTAGCTCGATAAATTTTTGCACTAAAGATAATTGAAAATATAGAAACACAAAATAGAATGTGACTAAGATTGATGAATAGGAAAAGATCATATCAACTTAAAGGCAAAGAGAAGTAAAACAAATGAAGTTCAGGTGACGACGGATATTTATATTTAAATTAAATAATGAAACGATATGATCTGATTTTATTTAATTTGCAAATACTTTTTCTATTTATCCGTGTGTTTAAGAATGCATTATTTTTAATTTGAAATTAACATCCAGACAAGTCATTTGTGAATTTGAATTTGGAGATAAAAAAAATTAATCTTCTGTGCTGCTCTTTAATATAGTTCAACAATTTTAGAGCCTATGGTCGTCTCTGAATTTGTTTGAGAATTTTTCTTAAGAAAAGATTCTATAATTTCTCATAATGATATCTTCGTGGTCCTCTTCCACATGAACTAAAACAATTTTATATGTTTGAGATATCAAGTTTGGTGTAGGGTCTTGCCTCATCTATTAATACGAAATTGTCACGACCCCAAATTTTCGTAGTATGTCGTGATGACACCTAGTCTCTAAGACTAGGTAAGCCTATCAATGCGAAATAACAATTGAAATATGACATAAATAAATCTGCAATTCACATAATTACAACTCCCAAACCCGGTAGAAATAAGTCACAAGCTTCTAAGAATTTATCCTCAATGTCTCTATATATCAAGGTCTAAAAAAAAATAAGGAAACAACATAATAATGATAGAAGAGGACTCTGGAGTCTGCGGACGCTGGTAGATATACCTCGAAGTCTTCATGTGCAGGTAACTCATTGATGTTTGGGCTGGTAAGATGTATCTGGATCTGCACAAAAAGATGTGCAAAAGCGTAGTATGAGTACACCACAGCAGTACCCAGTAAGTGCCAAGCCTAACCTCGGTAGAGTAGTGACGAGGTCAGGTCAGGCCCTACTGGAAAATAATAATGACATGATAAAATGTTTAACAATATAATAAAATAAAATGACAATGGAAATGAATCAAGTAGTATGCCACCGTTTAATTTCACTAAATAATGGCAAATAATACCTCGTGGAAACAAAACAGAATTTCCTTTCAAGTTTAAGAAAATCACAACAATAATCAAGGCAACTGCGGCCATAAATCAATATCAACAAGGGCACTCCCGATATTCCGCCTCGTAATCCCAAATCATAAATAAATTCACAATAACTCATTTTCTTATATCACCGCGGGAGCCTTCACATTTAATTTTAAAGAAAAATATTTTTTCCCGAAATAACATCCCGCGTTTTAGCCACCTTAATCTCACCTCGTGACTTCTAGTAGTTCCCCTACTAGCCACGCGTATCAAGCCACCCTTATCTCGCCGCATGCGTTTCAACACCCAGACCTTATACCACCGCATGCGTATCAATATCACAATATATTATAATTTGCACCTCAAGTGTCCAAATAATTTAATTTGCCAAAATAAACAACATCAACAATACTTTCCATAACATGGAGCTCACGGCTCACTCATAATGAGTACAAAATCTCACAAAATATTTGGGAATAAATAACTCAGCAAAAGTAATATTTAAAATTTTGGTTTTATACGTTGCCTCAGTTCCAATTTAAAATATCAAATACTTCATATTAATGATATTTAAATTAAAGAAATTCCACCTTCAAATAATGCACAAAATAAAAGAAATCAAATTTCAGCTAAACATGTAAAAACAATTATCAGGAGAAAGTCAAGCAATTTAAGCCAGAAACTATATGACCCAAAACACCCCTCGCACTGCTTCAATCTTCTTTGGATCTACCTTGATCCCCTCGCACGAAACTATATGACCCAAAAATCTCACTGAATTAAGCCAGAATTCACACTTTGAAAACTTTGCATATAACTTCTTTTCTTTCAAAGTCTGAAGCACAGTTCTCAAGTGCTGCTCATGATCCTCCTGACTCCGGGAATACACCAGAATGTTGTCAATAAATACAATGACGAAGGAGTCAAGATAGGGCTGAAATACACTATTCATTAAGTGCATAAATGTTGCTGGGGCGTTGGTTAGCCCAAATGACTTTACAAGAAACTCGTAATGACCATACCGAGTCCTAAAAGCAGTCTTCGGGATATCTGGTTCCCGAATCTTCAACTGATGATAGCCTGAACGCAAGTCAATTTTAGAGAATACCCTGGCACCCTGAAGCTAATCAAATAGGTCATCAATACATGGCAATGGATACATGTTCTTCACTGTAACCTTGTTCAGTTTGCGGTAATCAATACACATCCGCATAGAACCATCTTTCTTCTTCACAAATAAGATAGGAGCACCCCAAGACGATACACTGGGCCGAATGAAACCCTTATCAAGCAACTCCTGTAATTGTTCTTTTAATTCCTTCAACTCTGCTGGGGTCATATGATATGGTGGAATAGAAATGAGTTGAGTGCCCGGTAACAAGTCAATGTCAAAGTCAATATCCCTGTCGGCTGGCATACCCGGAAGATCCGCTAAAAATACATCAGGAAAATCCCTTACTATAGGAAATGACTCCACGGTAGGAGTATCAATACTAACATCTCTCACATAGGCCAGATATGCATCACACCCCTTCTCAACCATTCGTTGAGCTTTAAGAAATGAAACAACCCTGCTAAGAACATGCGAGGTACCTATCCACTCTAGCCGCGGTAGACATGGCATAGCCAACGTCACCGTCATGGCGTAACAATCAAGAATAGCATGATAGGGCGACAACCAGTCCATGCCCAAAATAATAATGAAATCCACCATACTAAGCAATAATAAATCGGCTCTGGTCTCAAAACCACTGATAACAATTAAACACGACCGATACACGCGGTCCACAATAATAGATTCACCCACGGGTGTAGATACGTAAACAGAAGAACTCAAGGAATCACGGGATACGCCCAAATACGGGGCAAAATAAGATGACACATAAGAATAAGTACAGCCTGGATCAAATAAGTTTGATGCATCTCTATGACAGACCGGAATAATACTTGTGATAACAGAATTAGATGCAACGACCTTTGTCCTAGCAGGAAGGGCATAATATCTAGCCTGACCTCCCCCTTTAGGGCGACCTTTACCTGTCCGACCTCCACATCTAGCTGGCTGTGCAGGTGGAGTGGCAACAGTAATCATGGCCTGAGAAGCCTGGGGGACTTGTGGAATAGGGGGTCAGAGAAATCTATGGAGGTGCACCCCTCCTAAGTCTGGGGCAATCCCTCATGATATGACGAGTGTCACCACACTCAAAACAATCCCTCGGAGGACGTGATTGCTGGGATTGGCTCGAGCCTGATCGATTAGACTGCCCGCTGAAGGCACCCCGTATAGGAGGTACAGAAGACACTGGCAGTGCATAATATGGAACCTGAGGTCTGGGAGTAGCCGGAATACCACTGGAAGCTGGAAGTGCTGAATGAATAGGACGGCTAACATAACCTCTATCATGACGGGCTGCAGCTGGGGCACAAGAATTATTATATGTGCTAGAATCTCAGGGTCTCTTAGCTTCCCTCTCTTCCCTCTCCCGGGTCCGTATACCTTCCAATCTCCTAGCAATTGACACCACTTGTTGGTATGTGATGTCCATCTCTAACTCTCGGGCCATACTGAATTTGATACTAGGGTGGAGACCCTCACTAAATCTGTGAACCCGCTCTCGAATAGTAACAACTAAGGCTGGTGCATGCCTAGCCAAATCACTGAATCGGACCGCATATTCTGACACGGTCATAGAACCCTGGCGTAACTGCTCAAACTCTATGCGCCATGCATCTCTAAGACTCTGAGGAACATACTCCTTTAAGAACATATCTGAAAATTGAGTCCAAGTAAGTGAAGCTGCCTCAGCCGGACTATCCAACTCATATTCTCGCTACCACTGGTAGGCTGCTCCTCTAAACTGAAAAGTCGTGAAAACAACCCCACTGGAATCCATAATACCCATAGTACGGAGGATACGGTGACATTCCTCTAGAAAACCCTGAGCATCCCCTGAAGCTAAACCACTGAAAGTGGGAGGGTGGTACTTTTTGTACCTCTTGAGCCTGAGCTGCTCCCCCTCTAAAACTGTTGTCCTAACCTCAGGCCGAACTAGGACAATTGGCTGCACTAGTATAAACTCTAGGCCATGGTCAACTTGGGCCCGTGGCTCGGGAGTACGGGCGGCGGGAGTCTGTGCTCCTCCCCTGGCCTGAGATATGGCAGGAGCAAGTGGAATCAACCCTGCCTAAGCTAGAGTTCAAACATGCTCAAAAACTGGGCAAGGGTCTCCTGAAGTGCAGGAGTAGTAAGAGGCGTCTCAGGTGCCTGCTCTCCAACTGGAGCTTCTGGTGGCTCTGCTGCAGCAGCTCGTGCAGGTGCTCTGGCCGCACCACGTGGTTTTCCTCAGCCTCTGGCTCGGCCTTTGCCCCGACCCCGGCCTCTTGCGGCTCCAATAAAGGGCGCGGGTGTCTGATCTTCGGATCCAGTTGTACGTGTCCTCACCATCTGTGAGAGAATAAAAAGATAATAGTTTAGAACTTTGAAGTCAACAAATATGCACGATAAGGAATCAAAGAAGTGAATATTTTTCCTAACAGTTCCATAGCCTCCCGAAGATAAGTACAGACGTCTTTGTACCGATCCGCGAGACTCTGCTAAACCTGCTTGTGAAACGTAACACCTATGAACCTAGAGCTCTGATACCAACTTGTCACGACCCCAAATTCCCTCTGTAGGATGTCATGATGGCACCTAGTCTCTAAGACTAGGTAAGCCTATCAATGCGGAATAACAATTGAAATATGAAATAAATAAATCTGCAATTCACATAATTACAACTCCCAAAATCCGGTAGAAATAAGTCACAAGCTTCTAAGAATTTATCCTCAATGTCTCTATATATCAAGGTCTAAAGAAAAATAAGGAAGCAACATAATAATGATAGAAGGGGACTCCGGAGTCTGCGGACGCTGGCAGATATACCTCGATGTCTCCGTGCGCAGGTAACTCACTGATGTCTGGGCTGGTAAAATATACCTGGATCTGCACAAAAAGATGTGCAGAAGCGTAGTATAAGTACACCACAGCGGTACTCAGTAAGTGCCAAGCCAAACCTCGGTACAGTAGTGACGAGGTCAGGTCAGGCCCTACTAGGAAATAATAATGGCATAGTAAAATGTTTAACAATATAATAAAATAAAATGATAATGGAAATGAATCAATTAGTATGCCACTGTTTAAATGCACTAAATAATGGCATATAATACCTCGTGGAAACAAAATAGAAATTCCTTTCAACTTTAAGAAAATCACAACAATAATCAAGGCAACTACGGCCATAAATCAATATCAACAAGGGCACTCCCAAGGTACCGCCTCGTAGTCCCAATCATAAATAAATTCACAATAACTCATTTCCTGATATCACCGCGGGAGCCTTCACATTTAATTTTAAATCCCCGAAATAGCATCCCGCGTTTTAGCCACCCTTATCTCACCGCATGCGTTTCAACACCCAGACCTTATACCACCGCATGCGTATCAATATCACAATATATCATAATTTACACCTCAAGTGCCCAAATAATTTAATTTGCCAAAATAAACAACATCAACAATACTTTCCATAATAGAGAGCTCACGGCTCAATCACAATGAGTATAAAATCTCATAAAATATTCGAGAATAAATAACTCAGCAAATATAATATTTATTTTTTTTATATGTTGCCTTTGTTCCAAATTTAAAATATCAAATATTTTATATTAATAATATTTAAATTAAAAAAATTTCACCTTTAAATAATGCACAGAATAAAAGAAACCAAGTTTCAGCTAAACATGTAAAAACAATTAGTAGGAGAAAGTCAAGCAATTTAAAGTATATAAATCAGATCAATGATGAAGAATATAACAAGATAGAATAATTTAATTAATGCGCGATAATGATCTATACAATTAAAAAAATATAAACTTTTACATTTAGCCCGTGTACACACTCGTCACATCGTGTACACGACTTTCAACATATTACAATTATCACATAAATGTCAATCCTAGAAACAATTTTCCCCACACAAGGTTAGACAAGTCACTTACCTCGACTTGCTCCAATTTAATTCACTACTAGGACTTTTCCTCGATTTTCTGACTCCGATCGACTCGAATCTAGTCATGATTAATTCGATACAGTTAACAAAAATTATAAGAATCACTTTCATAAGAAAATACTACATGTTTCAATAAAACCCCGAAATTAACTCAAACATCACTCGCGGGACCCAAGTCTCGGAATCCGGCAAAACTTACAAAATCCGACAACCCATTCAATTATGAGTCCAACCATACCAGTTTCACTCAAATCCGACTCCGAATCGATACCGAAATCTCAAAAATTCGTTTCTATGAGATTTCTACATTTTCCCAAATTTCCATCTCAATACACTAATTAAATGGTGAAAACAATGATATATTCGTGTATATTGACCAAATCCGAGTTAGAATCACTTACCCAAATGTTTTTCCTTGAAAATATATCAAAACTCGCCTCTCATCCAGCTCCAATTCGTCAAAAATGGCAAATGGGACGAAGTCCCCCATTTTATAATTCTGTCCAGACAGCCCTCGGTCCTGCCTCGATCATGGTCCTCGATCCTGAGCCTTCGATCATGGCCCTCGATCCTGAGCCTCGATCATGGCCCTCGATCCTGAGCCTTCGATCATGGCCCTCGATCCTGAGCCTTCGATCACGACCCTCGATCCTGAGCCTCGACCCTGGCCCTCGATCCTGGTCTTCGACCCTGGCCTCGATTTCTATGCTTCGACCCTGGCCTCGATTTCTATGCTTCGATCCTGGGCTCGATTTTCGGGCTTCGATCCTTGGCTCAATTTCTGGGCTTCGATTTCTGCATTTCCAGCAGAAGAAAATTGCAGCAGCTTTTGCAGCATCTGTTTAAGTCCAACGTTTGATCTGTTAACCATCCAAAACTCACCCGAGGCCCTCGAGATCTCAACCAAATACACCAACAAGTTCTGAAATATCATATGAACTTATTTGAAACCTCAAATAACATCAAAAAAATGCTAAAATCGCAATTCACACCCCAATTCAAGCTTAATGAAACTTAAGAATTTCTAACTTGTACATTCGATCCCGAAACCTATCAAATCAAGTCCGATTTACCTCAATTTTTGTACGCAAGTCATAAATGACATAACGGAGCTATAAAAATTTTCAGAACTAGATTTTGACCCAGATATCAAAAAGTCAACTCCCCGGTCAAACTTTCAAACTTAAATTCCTATTCTAGCCATTTCAAGCCTAATTTAACTACGGGCATCAAAAAACATTTTCGGACACGCTCCCAAGTCCAAAACACCATACGGAGCTATTGAAATCATCAAAATTTTATTCCGAGGTCGTTTACACATAGGTCGACATCCAACCTACCTTTTCAACTTAAGTTTTAAACTTTAGAACCGAGTGTTACAATTTATTCTAAAAATCACCTCGGACCTAAACCAATTACTCCGGCAAGTCATATATCAGTTATAAAGTACCGAATGAGCAGTAAATAGGGGAATGTGGCTACAACTTTTAAAACAGTTGGCCGGGTCATTACAGAAATATAATTCCATTTCGACGTTTTGTTAATTTAATTACTAAAACTTAAGCAATTTAATTTTATCATCTTGATATATGTCACAACCCCAAATTCCCTCCGTAGAATGTCGTGATGGCACTTAGTCTCTAAGACTAGGTAAACCTATCAATGCGAAAATATCAATAGAAATCTAAAATAAATGAAACTGCAATTCAAATAATTACAACTCCCAAAACCCGGTAGAAATAAGTCACAAGCTTCTAAGAATTTATCCTTAATGTCTCTATATATCTAGGTCTAAAGAAAAATAAGGAAGCAACATAATAATCATAGAAGGGGACTCCGGAGTCTGCGGACGCTGGCAGATATACCTCGAAATCTCTGTACGCAGGTAACTCACTAATGTCTAAGCTAGTGATATGTACCTGGATCTGCACAAAATGATGTGCAGAAGCGTAGTATGAGTACACCACAGCGGTACCCGGTAAGTGCCAAGCCTAACATCGGTAGAGTAGTGACGAGGTCAGGTCAGGCCCTACTGGAAAATAATAATGGCATGGTAAAATGTTTAACAATATAATAAAATAAAATGACAATAGAAACGAATCAAGTAGTATGGCACTGTGTAATTTCAAAAAAATAATGTCAAATAATACCTTGTGGAAACAAAACAGAATTTCCTTTCAACTTTAAGAAAATCACAACAATAATCAAGGCAACTGCGACCATAAATTAATATCAACAAGGGCTCTACCGAGTTACCGCCTCGTAGTCCCAAATCATAAATAAATTCACAATAACTCATTTTCAGATATCACCGCAGGAGCCTTCATATTTAATTTTAAATCCCCAAAATAGCATCCCGCGTTTTAGCCACCCTTATCTTACCGCAGGACTTTTAGTAGTTCCCCTACTAGCCGCGCATATCAAGTCACCCTTGTCTCACCGCATGCGTTTCAACACCCAGACCTTATACCGCCGCATGCATATCAATATCACAATATATCACAATTTGCACTTCAAGTGCCCAAATAATTTAATTTGCCAAAATGAACAACATCAACAATACTTTCCACAGCATCGAGCTCGCGGCTCAATCACAATGAGTACAAATCTCACAAAATATTTGGGAATAAATAACTCAGCAAATATAATATTTAATTTTTTTTTTACGTTGCCTCAATTCCAAATTTAAAATATCAAATACTTCATATTAATAATATTTAAATTAAAGAAATTCCACCTTAAAATAATGCACAGAATAAAAGAAATCCAGTTTCAGCTAAACATGTAAAAATAATTAGCAGCAAAAAGTCAAGCAATTTAAAGTATATAAATCAGATCAATGATGAAGAATATAACAAGATAAAATAATTTAATTAATGCGCAACAATGATCTACACAATTAAAAAAAACATGATCTATCACATTTAGCTCGTGTACACACTCGTCACCTCGTGTACACGACTTTCAACATATTACAATTATCACATAAATACCAATCCTAGGGGAAATTTTTCCCACACAAGGTTAGACACACTTGCCTCGACTTGCTCCAATTTTACCAAGTAGTATGTTTTTTTCTTGATTTTCCGACTCCAATAGACTCGAATCTAGTCATAATTAATTCGATATAGTCAACAAAAATTATAGAATCAATTCCATAAGAAAATACTACATTTTTCAATAAAATTCGAAATTAACTTAAAATCGTCTGTGGGGGCCATATCTCGGAATCCAGCGAAAGTTACGAAATATGAACGCCCATTCAACCACGAGTCCAACCATACTACTTTTACTAAAATCCGACATCAACTTGACCTCCAAATCTCCAATTCTCATTTTGAAATCCCTAGGCCCAAATCCTCTAATTTCACATCAAAAACATGTAATCTATTCGAAATATTCAATGATAATCCTATATAATTGACTAACAATGATCACATGTTACTTACCTCAAGTTTCTCCGTGAATTCTCTCTGAAAAATCGCCCAAAACCGTGTTGAAAATGTCCAAAATAACAAAAATATCGGAACCCCTCTGTTTTTGTAATCTGTCAGGGCTTACGCACCTGCGATGCACGTGACCGCATCTGCGCTTTCGCAGATGCGAAGGCCTCCCTCGCTTCTGCGGCTAGCTTCGCTTCTGCGATCCCTCGTCCGCATCTGCGATCCCGCAGATGCAGTATTTTCCTTTGCATCTGCAGCCATTGCTCCACTCTCCCTTTTCCGCTTCTGCGCTCCCACGCTCGCTTCTGTGAGCCAAATTCCGCAGCTGCGATTGTATCAGTAGGCAGCAGTAAGTTTCAATTGTTCTAAGTCCAAATTTGATCTATTAACCATCTGGAACACACCCGAGCCCCTCGGGACCTTAACCAAATATACCAACAAGTCCTAATACATCATACAAACTTAGTCGAGTCTTCAAATCACATCCAACAACACTAAAAACACTAACCACGCATAGATTCAAGCCTAATGAACTTTGAAACTTTCAATTTCTACAAACGGCGCCGGAACCTATCAAATCAAGTCCGATTGACCTCAATTTTTATACGCAAGTCATAAATGACATAACAGAGCTATGAAAATTTTCAGAACTGAATTTCGACCCCGATAACAAAAAGTCAACTCCCCGGTCAAATTTCCAAACTTAAATTTCTATTTTAGCCATTTCAAACCTGATTTAACTACGGGTCTCCAAATAATTTTTCGAAAACGCTCCTAAGTCTAAAATCACCATACAGAGCTATTGGAATCATTAAAATTTTATTCCGGGGTCGTTTACATATAGGTCGACATCCAACCTACCTTTTCAACTTAAGTTTTAAACTTTGAAACTAAGTGTTCCAATTTATTCTAAAAATCACCTCAGATCCGAACTAATTGCCCCGGCAAGTCATATAATAGTTATAAAGTGCAGAATGAGCATTAAATAGGGGAACTGAGCTACATCTTTTAAAACGACTGGTCGGGTTGTTACATACAATTTTTTATTAACATTTGCTACCAGCTGGAGAGAAAGAAAAAGCATAAGGTTTCAGAAGGAAATTGCAATACACACTCACATTCTGGGCATAAGGTTTTAGAGACCATTTGCTACAAGAATTCATGATAGAGTATAGTTGTTTTGTCATAGTTTTTTGATAAAGGGTTCACGCGCAACGCGCGTATACAAAAATTAGTTATATAAAATGCACTCACACATATAAAATTAAAACTACTTAGGGTGTGTTTGGTATGAAGGAAAACATTTTTCGAAAAATATTTTTCATATTTGGTTGGCTTAAATATTTTGAAAAATATTTTTCTCGTGAACTATTTTCCTCCAATTGAAGGAAAATATATTCCCTATCAAGAGAAGGAAAAATATTTTCTAAAACTCTTTTTCAACCTTCCACAATCTATTCTCCATCCC
>AWOL01S0011330.1:66887-104722 GCA_000715115.1 Nicotiana otophora | reverse complement strand
GGCTCAAAAAAAAAAAAAAGGCGAGAGATAATCTTGTGTGAGTCATGCATTCTATGTAATTTGTTGTGTTGCTTTAACATGCCAATTTGTGCCTCCGTTATAACTTGGTGAATTGATTGTCAATGTGAATTTAATTGCGTGGAGTCACTATATTATATTCTGTTGAGTTGATGGTCACATAATTGTTTAAATAAAAGAATTATTAACATGTTTTATCCTATGTGCCTCTTAAGATAGAACTCGTTATCTCACTCGGTGCCTTATTATTCTAAATGGTTAATGATCACTATAATTGGGTTCTCAAATTATACTTATTACCCTGTTAGATGTTTACCTTACTTACAAAATTGTTATCATATTTTTCCTTAACAAATTCTATATTTAATTCGTTAATTTAACTTATGTTTTGTTTTGTTTAAAAAATGATACTTTTACTCAATTTTATTGATTTCTAAACTAAACCCATCTTATACTCTGTTTCGTATAAATTGTATATTATTTTACTCTACTTGATTTCTAAAATAAACTCATTATTTCATTTGATACCTTACTTTATTCAAGATTGTTATTATGTTTTATGGTGTTTAAAAATATCTTTCGTTCATCTAAATTAATATTTATCACGGTTGCAAAGTACATGGTAGCACGTGGGCTTTGTCGTGCGAAGGTGGTTATTATTGTGGGCACGGGGTGCCATATGTGTAAGATTTGGAAATTGTGGTCCATGACTTGTGGTTTATGAGGTATGGTTCCTCGGGGTAATTCTTGTTGTAAGTCCATGCATTGGGAGCGATTTGATTATTTGAGTTGTCATCTGTTTTTCCTTATTTGAGTTCATTTACATCTAATCGGTGTTCTGATTATGTTGTTTCTTTTTTTACTCGTTTACTACTTGCAGCCATTTATGTTTCTATTACTTCATTATTGGTTATAAATCAATAATGTTTCCGCCGTTGGTCTTATATTGATGTTCTTTCCATTGTTAGCGTATGTATATCTTGAACAAGTTTCTACGTCTAGTAGGTGTCTGTCACGACCCAAAATTCGACTAGTCGTGATGGCACCTAACACACCCGCTAGGTAAGCCAATTATCCACTAACCAATTTCAATAACAATTAATAAAGCAATTTAAGTAAAGAATTATCTTAATCTTATACATTCCCCAAGAACTGGTAGTACAAATCATTAGCTTCTAAAAATGGAGTATACAAAGATGGTATGAAATAAACACATCATCTGTTTGAAAAGTACATAAACAGAGTTTTATGAATATAAGGCTACCATGAACAAGAGGCATCTACAACCGAAATGCAGGTACATCTTCAGATCCAGCTCCGAACGAACACTGCAACACCAACAACCAACATCTGCACGCAAGGTGCAGAAGTGTAGTATGAGTACAACCGACCTCATGTACTCAATAAGTAACAAACCTAACCTTAGGTTGAAAGTAGTGACGAGCTAACACAAAGGACAGGGTCCAGCTCCAATAACCAATAACAGTTCATAACAACATGAAGCGAGTAATACAATAAGTAACTCAAAGAATAAACGCTCAGGTACATCATGATTTTTGAAAAACTAATTCTGCCTTTCCAGTGTATCAGTGAAAATCCAAATCGTTTACCAAAAATATAAGTAAGTTTGAAAACAGTAATTTTTCCCAAAAGTCCTTTCAACAATGATAAGATGTTTTATTTTCTTTCCAGATAACCAGTGGAAAATGCATCAGTATGCCCATATGCCAATATGTGTGATAAGTCATGAATGACGTGATACCGTACAACATGAGAAAAATGCATCTCTATGCCTGTATATCAAATGTGCATGTCAATGCGATGCAACTCGGTGATAAAATCATATGCATACTCTCAGAGTATTATTTCACTCAGTCCTCCCAATCACTCAGTCCTGCCAGTCACTCAGTCCTCCCAAATCACTCGGTACTAGCGCTCGGCACTCGCACTCAGTAGGTTCCTGCGCTCACTGGGGGTGTGTACAGACTCCGGAGGGGATCCTTCAGCCCAAGTGCTATAATCGGCATGGACAACTCACGTGCTGCACGGACAACTCACGTGCTATAGTATCAATATCTGTATCCACACGGACAACTCACGTGCTATAATAAGCCAATCTGGCCTACTGCGACGTGTAACCCGATCCCATAATTATCGTCACAATCAGGCCCTCGGCCTCACTCCGTCATCAATCTCTCCAGTCTCTCTCTCATGGGCTCACAATGTCATGAAAATAGCCCGAAAATGATGATATGATGTATCAATAAATAACAATAGAGACTGAGATATGATATGTAATGAAATGAATGTGACTGAATATGAATTTTCAATTTAAAATAAATAATTCACAGCAATATGACCTCTGTGGATCCCAATAATACTGGCATTTAGCCTCAACATTATTTTTAATATGATTCTCAGCTCAATTTCTGCAACACATAAAACTGCATAGAGAATGCCAAGATTATTTGACTACAAAATTCTACGGAAACGATTATGTCACAATTTCTATGGTGCACGCCCACACGCCCATCATCTAGCATGTGAGTCACCTCTCAACAATTCACATAATATATATATTCAGGGTTCATACCCTCAGCTCCAAGATTAGAAGAGTTACTTACCTCGAACAAGCCGAATCCAATGTCGAGCAAGCTAAACAATGCTCCAGAAATTCCATTCTACGCGTATCAACTTCCGAACGGCTCAAATCTAGCCACAATTATTTTGATTCAATCCATAAAATTATAGGAATTAATTTCATATCAAAATACTAATAATTTTCATAAAATCTGAAATTACACTCCAAACATTGCCACAGCTCAGAACCCAACAAAAGTTACAAAATAAGAATGCCCATTCAACCACGAGTCTAACCATACTAATTTTACCAAAATCCGACCTCAACTCGACCCTCAAATCTTCAAATTAAACCAAGAGGGTTTTCACAATATTTCAATTTAATTCACCAATTAAATGTTAAAAACAGCCATGGATTCGGGTAATTTGACCAATATTGAGTTAAGAACACTTACCCCGTTGTTTTTCTTGAAAATCTCCCAAATATAGCCTCTTCCCGAGCTCCAATCCGTTAAAAATGGAGAATGGGACGAAGTCCCATTTTCAGAAATTAAACTCACTACCCAAGCTTTTCTTCTTCGCGAACGCGGTCAGTGCCTCGCGTTCGCAAAGCACAAAATTGTTTCCGTCCAAATTCCTCATTCGCGAACGCGACATACCCCCCGCGTTTGCGAAGCACAAAGTGCCTCTGCCTCAATGCATTCTACGCGAACGCGTTCAACCAATCACGAACGCGATGCTTTGTCCCCCCCCCCCACTACGCGAACCCGACACCCCCTACGTGAACTCATAGACCAATTGCCTGGGGTCCTCAGCTGCTTCCTCTCTTCTTCGCGAACGCGTAAATATTGACAGCCTCTCAGTTCCACTTCGCGAACGCGAGGCTCCACGCATAAACGCGATGAAGGAAACCAGATGGTGCATCAAAAAAATTCCAGCAGAGTTCCAAGTCCAAAATCCAATCCGTTAACCATCCGAAACTTACCCGAGGCCCCTGGGACCTCAACCAAACATACCAACAAGTCTTATAACATCATACGAACTTAGTGAAATCTTCAAATCATCTCCAACAACATCGAAAACACGAATTACACACGGATTCAAGCTTAAGAAACTTTGAAATTCCCAATTTCTACAAACGATGCCGAAACCTATCAAATCACATCTGATTGACCTCAAATTTTGCACACAAGTCACATTTGACATAACGAAGCTATTCAAATTTCCAGAATCGGATTTTGACCCCGATATCAAAAAGTCCACCCCTCGGTCAAACTTTCCAAAAATTCAACCTTCGCCATTTCAAGCCTAATTCCACTACGGACCTCCAAATAACTTTCCGGACACGCTCCTAAGTCCTTTGCAATCATCAGAATTCAAATCCAAGGCTGTTTACACATAAATCGCTTTTCCAACTTAAGCTTTGCATTATAAGACTAAGTGTCTCAATTCATTCTGAAATCTCTCCGGACCCGAGCCAACTAACCCGATAAGTCATAAATCAATTGTAATGCATAAATTGCGCAGTAATTGGGGGAACAAGGTTATAATACTTGAAACGACCTGCCGGGTCGTTACATTCTCCCCCACTTAAACATATGTTCGTCCTCGAACTTGCTAAGATTCGTTTCCATTCAATCAACTCACTATTCCATCTTACCACGCACGTACCCCGGGGTGATCCCACGCCACCCTATTCCATATAGGCCTGACAACACAACACAATTGAAGATCATTACTTTAACCTTAGTCCGTAAAACCTTTGGAATTGAATTCCCAACATTCTGAATTTCTTACAAGACCCGAATCCCACATTTACACATTGTATAAGTTTGAACAAGCTGCATCGAGCCATAACCATAACCACGGATACAATCACATAAAATACTACAGCACTTGCATGCTCGTAGCACCATTTCCGATCATAGTAACTACTCCAAAACCTTCGTACACTGCTGATAATGAAAGAAACACTCGGAAATCTCATGACCCCTTATCAGATCAACAAGTCATGGAGCTCTCTCACCCCAACTATAACCATAATTGCTTTCTAAGCCGACTATCAATATTATACTCCCGAATATACTGTAATCAAACTTGATAGTACCTGTTCTAGGTCCAATGACCTTATATTATTAAATACAACTATCCCACAGACACGCCACATCAATATAACTCCAGCCATAATTGCGCAATCCGTGTACCCAAATATGGGAGATATCTCAAGGAAGAGAACCATAGTGCAAGTTCAACAAGCACCACCACAACCACAATGTTACAACCATCTCCTCAAATTTTGTGAAGAGGATAACCGTAGGTGCATGTGCATAATTGTAGAGGAAGGAAATTAATGATCAAATAAATCATCATGGAAATAAAATTCCCACACACGGCAAGGACAACTCACGTGCCTATAATATGAATCGCCCGGCATGGTCACATGCCTCCAGTCCCAGCATATCATACATGAGAAATTTAACAAGTACACTTGTATATGATAATGAAATAAGATTCTCATGCTCTTGGGCTGGTATAAATAACACGCCATAGTGTAAGCATGTGCAAAGTCTGCTAACACGCTTCAAATTGGCAATTTAATGCAGAAATAGTAACTACCCCGTTTATTAAGGGAATTAGCCTCTTTGTAACCTCAAGTGTAGCCCTGATAATTCTCAACAAAGGTAAGAACACGAGAAATGTTATAACTTTACGCTTAACAGTCAACTCTAGGCATATCATAGACTAAGCATCTTTTCGAGTATAAATACCTTCCCCAATGCCCGTACATTGGCTCGAACCTCACATATATGCACACTTATAGCGCGTAGCTATCAAAAATAATTAACAAAACTAGTGCATCCACTGAGTTAAAATAAAATACTAACCTCAAATCGGTCGCAACCCGAAACAATATACTTCTAAGAACTCCCAGTCGCAAAATTCATTGAACACATAAATCACCGTAACTGATCCCAACTCCAGCACTAAAATGACTAACACATCTTCCATTCACGATAATCCCATGAGGAATACTTTCATAATTCTTCCGTGCCACATAGCAATAATTTGAATATCAACAGTCTATCAACCAGGTGAGTACTGCAATATCGATGAACATCCGTAAGTCAAAACACAACGCGGCTTCTGAATACGCACCCTTCTCAAGAATTACCGAGAAGTTATAACATTCATCGAAATATCTGAAACTGACCATGCTGTCCAAGATTCGTTACCTTCTCTTCAAGACTGAACTGTCACCTTGTACATGTAAATCCTAATCCCGCACAACACACAACATCTATCATGCCATCATATGACAAGCATAAGAATCTCATTATCAACTTTGAGTCACTAACAATTTACATACCCTATCAGTTAGAAACCTTTCTCTTGCTTCTTTCTAGGAGGAAATCACAATGCACAACACATTTTCAACACCGGTAGAAAATATCCGGTTCAAACCATGGTAGAAACCATCAAGAACACTTTAAAATCCATTTGCACATAACCAAGCTATTAGAACTGAATTCCTCTAACTCGACCTGGCCACGCAGGTTGCCAACCCAAGAATATTGCCACCAAAACATCTGTAAAGTCTTACCACATCATAATTACCCAAAGGACCAATCCTACCATTCCCATACTGGTCCAGTCTACTACCCAGTTGTCCTATTTCTCCGAGTCCCTTCCGAATTTGTCTTCAGATTGATACTTCTCCTTGCTAAAATACCACGATATTTAACCACAACTCACCCCACAAACCTTACCATAGAACCACAACTCCCTATGGGCCATAAGAAACGGTATTCTTCTTAAGCACCTCCATAAATACCACAACTGTAACACTCAATCTGAAAATACCTTATGTGAATTTACAATTATTCTTCTTACCTTCCTTATACTAAAATGTAGAATCCATAGTCATACAAAATGTTCGCAAGTCCAGGCACCATAAAATACAAATCTCAGATTTTATCCATACATAAGTCCGGAGAAATTCTCAATTGCTATATATAAACCTGGAACCAATTGGAACTTTCTCGAGAGTCACCCACTTTGTTCAAATCCAAATTACACCGCCCAAATGGGCTGAAAGATATGTGCCCCATTAGCACAACCTCACTCAAAGAGGTAATCCTGCCTTAAGACTACCGATCAAATTCGTACTCCATGCGCACTACATCATTCATAAATAATAACTCACTCATCCGATGATTTTCATATACTCATAAAGTGCATTATAACCCATATCTAGGATTTCCTTACACGAGTCATTCTCGAACTCCACCTCTGCAAGTCATCACTGATTCCCAAGTATACTTCAGACCAAAACAAAAATTTGACACATACCCATGAATTGATTTGTCCATAGCACACTCCCCCACTTGGCTCAAAGCCATAAATTAAAACACTCGATAACTCACAATTTTCATACTTTATTACTGTCATAATATCGTAGTCAGTACAACAAAAAATCTTCTCAAGCTCATACAACGCCAACCAGAAAAATACCTCAATCTTCCGCTAGACTCACAATCATTCTCTTGTCACTTAAATCAACTTTCTCAACCAAATTCAAATTCAAATCCCAACACATACGCCCCATCAGAAAAAAAGAAACTCTCCACTCACATCATAAGGAACACACTTATGTAGATTACTCAGCAGGGAATAACACACGTGCTTATCCTTAAATTGGTATCTTGTTATACCCTTTTTGCAGTTACAATTGTTATGAAATCACCTAATATTTCTGAGTCCAAACTCATTAACCAGACATGAGAATTTAATTGGTCCCAAAATTCAACAACGTGAAAGATCCTTCAAAATATTAATACTCGAGACTATACGTCCCCTCAAAACGACAATCAAGCACCCAATGGCCTTTCCTTACATTTCAAAGAAATCATTCTCGTCACATTCAAACAATCTGAACACATCTCACAGTCACATCATACTCACCACATAGTCATTTCACCGCTCATCGAGCCACAAATTTCACTAGTAGGGACATTATCGGACATACGAGTCCAATTATATAAGTTACAACTCAAGCTACCGAGCTTAAGCTACGGTTCAACCATGGCCTCAAGTCCTCCAGACTGGCCCATCACCAAAACACAGAAGACACATCTCGCACATCATCCATGAAATCACAAGTCGACGATACACAGCTGATACCGAGCGCTCATATGCGCACACGAATGCGTGGAAGGAATTTAAAGAGTTATATTTCAAGCTGAATCAATTCCGCACGATAAGGAAAGAAAGATAGGAAATTATCCTAAATGCCCAGTAGCCTCTTGAAGATAGGTATGGACGTCATCATACCGATCCGCAAGACTCTACTAGACACTTGCTCATGACTCATAGAACCTATGAACCTAGAGTTCTGATACCACCTTGTTACGACCCAAAATCCGACTAGTCGTGATGGCACCTAACCCACCCGCTAGGTAAGCCAATTATCCACTAACCGATTCTAATAACAATTAATAAAGCAATTAAAGTAAAGAATTATCTTAATCTTATACATTCCCTAAGAACTAGTAGTACAAATCATGAGCTTCTAAGAATGAAGTATACAAAGCTGGTATGAAATTAACACATCATCTGTTTGAAAAGTACATAAACAGAGTTTTATGAATATAAGGCTACCATGAACAAGAGGCATCTATAACCGGAATGCAGGTACATCTTTAGATCCATCTCCCAACAAAAACAGCAACAACAACAACCAACATCTGCACGCAAGGTGTAGAAGTGTAGTATGAGTACAACCGACCTCATGTACTAAATAAGTAACAAACCTAACCTTAGGTTGAAAGTAGTGATGAGCTAACACAAAGGACAGGGTACAGCCCCAATAACCAACAACAGTTCATAACAAGATGAAGCGAGTAATACAAGAAGTAACTCAAAGAATAAACGCTCAGCTACATCATGATTTCTGAAAAAATAATTTTTCCTTTCCAGTGTATCAGTGAAAATCCAAATCGTTTACCAAACATACAAGTAAGTTTGAAAACAGTAAATTTTCCCAAAAATCCTTTCAACAATGATAAGATGTTTTATTTTCTTTCCAAATAACCAGTGGAAAATGCATCACTATGCCCATATGCCAATATATGTGAGAAGTCATGAATGACATGATACCGTACAACATGAGGAAAATGCATCTCTATGCCTATATGTCAAATGTGCATGTCAATGCGATGTAACTCGGTGATATAATCATATGCATACTCTCAGAGTATTATTTCACTCAGTCCTCCCAATCACTCATTCCTCCCAGTCACTCAGTCCTCATAATCACCCAGTCCTCCCAAATCACTCGGCACTCGCGCTCGGCACTCACACTAGGCACTCGCACTCGCACTCGCACTCAGTAGGTACCTGCGCTCACTGGGGTATGTACATACTCTGGAGGGGCTTCATCAACACAAGCGCTATAATATGCATGGACAACTCACGTGCTTCATGGATAACTCTCATGCTATAGTATCAATATCTGTATCCGCATGGACAACTCACGTGCTATAATAAGCCAATCTGGCCAGCTGCGATGTGCAGCCCGATCCCATAATTATCCTCACAATCAGGCCCTCGGCCTCACTCAGTCATGAATCTCTCCAGTCTCTCTCTCATGGGCTAACAATGTCATGGAAATAGCCCGAAAATAATGATATGATGTATCAATAAATAGCAATAGAGAATGAGATATGATATGTAATGAAATGAATGTGACTGAGTATGAATTTTCAATTTAAAACAAATAATTCACACCAGTATGACCTCTGTGGGTCCCAATAATACTGGCACTTAGCCTCAACATGATTTTTAATATGATTCTCTGCTCAATTTCTGTAACACATAAAACTGCATAGAATAGAAGGATGAGGAAAAAGCTCGTGTGATGTTTTTAGACTTGTGAGGATGTTTGGTGTGGAGCCCCGTGGACTCGGGTGAGTTTCAGACGTTCGGAAGGATGAGGAAAAAGCTCCAGTTTTATGGTGTTTCTGGGCTAGAGTTGCAGGTCTCACAAATGCCAAGCTTTGATCGCATTTGAGACCTCGCATTTGTGACCATGGCAGAGATGGAAAACCTTTACATTTGCGATCGTTTTGTCGCATTTGCGAATGAGGTGTCGCAAATGCGACACCTGCGACCTGTGCAGCAGTGTTTAATGTGGGACTTAACTTTATTTTCCCCATTTCCCATATGGTCTTAGACAATTTTGAGAGCATTTGTGAGAGGGGTTCCATCAACACCAAGAGGTAAGTGATCCCTATCGATTCTTTAGCTAAATATACGAATCATAAGTAGAGTTAACATGGAAAATAGTGGGATTTATGGGATTTTTGAGGAAAACCTAGGGTTTTGATAAAAATTGGGATTTGACCACGAAAATGGTTATAAAATTTGATAAAAATCATACATTTGAGTTCATGAGGTTATGGGTAACAATTTTCTCCGAAAATTTTCGGAATCCGGGCACATAGGCCTGGGGGTGAATTTTAGGAATTCTTCAATTTGGGTTGGAAAATCACTTTAATAGTTAGGATATGAACTTTTAAACATGTATTGACTATTTTAAATAACATTGACTAGTTTTGGGTTGTTTGGCACCGAGCTGAGGGTTTAAAGCACCATTGTGGATCGGAAAGTAAGCTTTGAGGCGAGATAAGTCTCCTGTCTAACTCCGTGAGGAGGAAACTACCCCTAGGTGATATATTTAATATGTGTAACTTGATGCGTGGGCTACGTACGTACGAGGTGACAAAAGTCCGTACGTAGCTAGATTCATGTTTTTGTCCGGGTAGACTTAGGTTCACACCATGCTATACTTGCATTATAGAGATTATCTTTGCTCGTTTAATTCTTTTATTTCGCATTATGACTTGAGACTAGACATGCAAAGAGTGATAGACTCGTTATTGTAGAGACTTCACGAGTTTCATGATTAGTCACGAAACAATTGTACTCCTCTTATGAAATTGTGTCCGCGATATATATATGTATGTTTCATTGAAATGTTTTGTGTTAAAGAAATTATAATTCACACCTTTATTCGTGAGTGGGGTCAAGGACCTATTAAAGCTTCTTATTCTAATGAGATAGGGCCATTCGCCTCGGCAGGATTTATGTACCACACTCTCATGGGAGCGGGCCGCTCGCCCTGACAGGTTAATAGATGCATCTATAGTTCGTGGCGTTCGACCCTTGGTAGTGCACAGTTTAATATTTATATTGGATCGGGCCGTATTCCTCAGCATTTCTATAAAAATATCCTCATGAAATCGTGCATAACATTTGGCAAGAAGCCAGTGTATCTGTGAGTTCTTCCTGATTTGAAGTACAATGACCCATTTCGGTGAGGTCCACTATATATTTATATATATGCTCCGGTTGAGGAGGAAAGTTTCTAATTAAGAGCTTGAGCCTATCGTAAAGAGGAGAATTGTACCACATATTTATACTCGTTTAATTTATTTATTTACTCTGCCTCATTGTTCACCTCTTTATTGTACCTGATATTATTGGACCACTAGTGAGTGTCGATGTAGACCCCTCGTCACTACTCCTCCAGGGTTAGGCTATATACTTGTCACGCCCCAAAACCGAGGAGCGCGAACGGCGCTCAATCGAGTGAACCCGACCGAGCAAGCCTGTTAGATTTCATTCTACCCAAACTCATCCACGAATGGAGACAATACATATTTTCATTAATTAGACAAATAGGTGTTCATATCTACAATACCAATTTATTACCAATAGTTTCATCATTTTTAAAGCCTCAAAAGGACAAATAATACAACCACAACATAACATATTTTGACTTTCCCAGCACCAATACACAACCCACACTATGTCTGTGGAGCCTCTATAAATAAAGAAGAGTACAATGATAATACCGGCAACAAGGCCCCTGCTATACCTCAAACAGACTACACATAGTACAAAAGATTCATGACCCCGGGATGAAGTGGGGTTCACCAAGTCAGCTGGGAAAAAAGTGTACTGCTATCACTGATCAATATCTCCTGTTGTGGAAATACCTGCATCCAATTAAAGATGCAGCACCCCCGGCAAAAGGGACTTTAGTACCGTCGAATAGTACTAGTATGAAAACCAAACACCCTCTCAATAGAACAAATGATACAAACAAGAATATAATAATATCAATGAAAGCCTTAATCAATATCAAACCTCAATTTAGGATCAAGGCAGTGTTCATATTATTTTCCATATCTCACATTGGGAGATTTTTAGTATCGATATTCCATTGTTCACAATACAATATTCACCATACTAATATTCACAATGCCAATACTACCGTACCTCTAGCACGGAGTCCGATCACGACCCGATCGGCTAGGCTATCTCATTAGAGACATCAACCACAATTACCCTCAATGTCAATACCACCGTCTTTAACACGGAGTCCGATCACGACCCGATCGGCTAGGCTATCTCATTAGAGACATCAACCACAATTACCCTCAATGTCAATACCACCGTCTTTAACACGGAGTCCGATCACGACCCGATCGGCTAGGCTATCTCATTAGAGACATCAACCACAATTACCCTCAATGTCAATACCACCGTCTTTAACACGGAGTCCGATCACGACCCGATCTGTTAGGCTATCCATTAGGGACATCGACCACAATCACAATTTTAATTACAATTTCCAGCACAATCACAACCATGTGTGTGGCATGGTGTCCGATCACGACCCGACCGGCTATGCTGTCTTATTCGAGACATCAGCCTTTTTATATCAATCATCGCATTTCATATTACTTTCACATTTTTTCATTTCATTGGCACTAATAGCCATAATTATAAGATCATTCTTGGCACGTTGGCCATATTTAGTATTTCCTGCTCACCCATTTACTTTCTAACATCAACATCATCAACAACAATCAACAACAATTCAAATCAAGGCATGTAGTGCACATGTGAGCAATTAAGAGTCTAAGGCACATAGAGATTCTTCACAAAATTTGGCATAATAGCCTTCGTTTGAATTTAACTTGAAGTCGAACATTTCTAATGTACAACCCATATTTTTAACATATCCTCAATTGATAACACAATGTAAATAAGGTATTTGGAATACTTGTTGAACATATACCTTTCAACCCAATCTTACTTGGAATAGCCAATTTCATAATGAACCACTCGGGACTTACATAATTTACATGAATATCGTGGGATTAAATTCTAAGAGAAGGGTTTAGCCAACATACCTCAATTGAGCTTTCTTAAACTCTAAAATATTTTGGAATTCTTATCAACTTCAATCTATTGTAAAAATATAACAAATTGAACCAAAATTAGGAAGATGATCATGGTTCTAGCTCATTTGAGCATTTTATCAAACACTAGGTGTGCATAAGGTTTCATGGTCTTTTCATGGAGGATTCCATCATCCCACAACCCAATCTTTACAATTTTTAGCTCAATAATATTCCTACACCCTTTGATAACATATGCATATAAAATAAACAACTCTCATGCCCGAAAATTATCTTGCTAATTACCCATTTCTATACAAAATTTGAAATTGAGGGTTAGGGTGCAGAATCTTACCTCTAGGATGAAGACCTAGTGAGATTCCCTTCTTAATCTTCCAAAACTTGAGCAAGAATTGAAAAATAATTATTGAAGAACACCTTCTCACTCTAGGGCACTCTCTCTCACTCTAAAATGTTAGATTGTAGCTCAAAAATTTCCCAAAGAGTGTATTTAACGAAATAGGGCCGGGTTTTAAAAACCCAAAAATGAAGCTCCGGAACAGGTTCTGCGATCGCATATGCGATCGCATAATCAATATGCGGACCGCATATCGGTCGCATATTTGCTAACCAAAACGACCAAAAATCTGCCTGTGTTTGCGGTCACTATGTGGTCCGCATAACTGTTATGTGGTCGCATAATGAACCGCAGAACAGTTATGCGGTCGCATAGTCGACTGCATAATTGCATCCAAGCTGACCCTCTTCTGCCTCATTTCTGCGGCCATTATGCAGCACGCAGAGTGATTCTGCGATCGCATAATGGACCGTAGAAACGTGTTATTCCGCTAAATTAATTTTTTACCTTTACGGTGCATTGTGTTCAACCCAAAAAGTCCGAGCCAATTCAGCACCAATTTGGCACGAGATTTCTATAATACTCAACACGTAAAACGAATTCGGTACCACGAAACATTATTTTCTTTTGCAAAATTTTGCAGGGCCTTATATTCTCCCCTACTTAGGATCATTCATCCTCGAATGAGGGTCAAAATCTGTTATTAGCATCTTATGCAACTCAGTTTTCATACCACACACCAACAACCCCAAATTTGACTAACTCCCTAAATTTCCAAAACTTTTGCCAGAGTTTTCCTTGTAACTGGGCCTAACCACCTGTCAGAGAGCCCCAGAAATACATCTTAACAGCATATACATAATACAATGACTAATATAATACAAAACAACACCAATTATGGCCTCACAAGCAATGTATTACCAGAAAGGAATACCCTTAACGCCAATTGTACAAATGATACATAGTTCATATAAAGCAACTCTTAGAATTTTCATAGATCACAACTTTATAAATACATGGCTACTCAAACAAATAAGGATACTTTTTCTTCATTTCTTCCTCGGCCTCCCAAGTGGCCTCTTCAACCTGTTGGTTTCGTCATAGCACTTTCAGAGCTGCAATTTCCTTGTTTCTCAACTTTCAAACTTGCCGATCAATAATAGAAACTGGAATCTCTTCATAAGTCAATTCCTCATTAACCTCAATAGTCTCAACCGGAACAATGAGTGTCGGATCTCCAACTACTTTCTTCAACATAGACACATGAAACACCGGGTGTACTATGACATCTCAGGTGGTAGCTCAAGATTGTACGCCACCTCACCGATCCTCTGAATGATTTTGTACGGTCCGACATACCTCAGACTCAATTTCCCTTTCTTACCAAATCTCATTACACACTTAATGAGGGAAACTTTCAAAAATACCCAATTTTGTTTTGAACTCCAAATCCCTACGACGAAAATCTGAATAAGATTTCTGACGACTCTGAGCAGTCTTCAATCGCTCCTTAATGATTTTAACTTTTTCCATGGCCAGATGCACGAGGTCTTGCCCCTATCAACTCTGCTTCCCCAATTTCGAACCACCCAATGGAAGATCTATATCTCCTACCATATAAATCCTCGAGTGGTGCCATCTAAATACTAGCATGATAACTATTGTTGTATGCAAATTCTATGAGTGGTAAATGATCATCCCAACTACCTTTGAAGTCTAGAACACAAGCGTGCAATATATCCTCAAGCATCTAAATAGTCCGCTCTGCCTGCCCGTCAGTCTGCAGGTGAAATGTTGTACAAAGATTCACCTGAGTACCCAAACCTTGCTGAAACGTCTTCCAAAAATTACCAGTGAATTGTGCTCCCCGATAAGAAATGATGGAAACTGGGGTGCCATGCAACCTAACTATTTCTTTGATACACAACTGAGCGTATTGTTCCGCTGTATCGGTAGCCTTAACCGGCAAAAATTGTGTTGACTTCACGAGTCGATCCACAATCACCCAAATCGAGTCAAACTTACGAGGAGTACGAGGTAATCCTATCACAAAGTGCATATTAAACATTTCCCATTTCCACATTGGAATTTCTATGTTCTGTGCCAACACCACCGGGCCTTTGGTGTTCGGCCTTCACTTGCTGACAATTTGGACATCTTGCCACAAAGTCCGCCACATTCCTCTTCATATCATTCCACCAATCGACTTTCTTAAGATCATGATACATTTTTGTAGAATCTGGTGCACGGAACACATAGAAGTGTGAGCTTCAGTCAAAATTCTTTCACGGAGACCATCCACATTTAGAACACATAGTCGCCCTTGGTAACTTAGTGTACCATCATCCATGCCAAGAGAAAAGGCCATGGTCTTATGTTTATGAATCCCCTCTTTCAATTGCGCCAACAATGGATCGTCTTATTGTTTCTCTTTGACTTCCACAACAAGTGATGATTCAGCCCTATTTTGCACAATTACCCCTCCTTCACTAGAGTCCGTAAGACGAACTCCCAAACTAGCCAATCGATGAACTTCCTGGGCCAATGGCCTTTGATATGCCTCCAAGTGTGCTAAACTACCCATAGATTTTTGGCTAAGAGCATCTGCCACAACATTGGCCTTTTCCGGATGATATAGAATATCTTTATCGTAGTCCTTGAGTAACTCAAGCCATCTTCTCTGCCTCAGATTCAATTCCTTCTGTTTGAAAATATATTGAAGGCTCTTATGGTCCATGAATATATCCACATGGACCCCATATAAATAGTGACGCCAAATTTGCAATGCAAATACCACTACCGCAAGTTCTAAATCATGTGTTGGATAGTTCTTTTCGTGATTCTTGAGTTGCCTAGAAGCATAAGCTATAACCTTTCCATGTTGCATTAATACACATCGAAGACCTATTCTTAAAGCATCACAATATACTACAAATCCATCTATACCCTCTGGTAGAGTCAACACTGGTGCCGTAGTCAATCTTGCTTTCAATTCTTGGAAACTCTTTTCACAAGCATCTGACCATTGGAACTTAATTGCCTTAACTCAATTCTTGGAGTTGTAGGCCTCGGCCAATTCTTCACAACTAAAATTTTTTGAGATTCAACCTTAATTCCCTCACAAGAGACTACATGACCTAAGAATATAACCGATTCAAGCCAAAATTCACACTTTGAACAATTTGCATATAATCGATGCTAATGTAGGGTTTGCAGAACTACCCTGAGATGATCAACATGGTCTTCTCGTCTTCGTGAATATATAAGAATATCGTCAATAAACACTATCACAGAAGAGTCGAGGAATGGTTTAAAAACTCGATTCATAAGATCCATGAAGGCTGCTGGGCATTTGTTAACCCAAAAGACATCACCAAAAATTCATAGTGCCCATATCGAGTTCTAAAAGCTATTTTCGAAATATCCTGCTCCCTGATCTATTGGTGATACCCAGATCTTAAATCAATCTTGGAGAAGTACGTGGCACCTTGAAATTGATCAAACAAGTCATCTATCCTTGGCAGTGGGTACTTATTCTTGATCGTGACCTTATTAAGCTGCCGATAGTCAATACACATTCTCAATGACCCATCTTTCTTTCTTACAAAAAGGACCGGTGCACCCCAAGGTGACACACTCGGCCAGATACAACCCTTTTCTAACAAATCTCTCAATTGTTCCTTTAGCTCCTTCAATTCTGTTGGCGCCATTCTGTAGGGTGGGATAGATATAGGATGCGTGTCTGGCATCACATCATTCCCAAAATCAATCTCCCTGTCTGGTGGGATCCCGGGAGTTCATTCGGAAAGACTCCCGAAAATTCATTCACAACAAGCATCGACTCAAGCGTAGGTGCCTCAGCATAGGTGTCCGTAACCCGGACCAAATGGTAGATCCATCCCTTGTTGATCATTTTCGTGGCCTTTTGAACTACATCATCACCCTTCCACTCAATAACTGGCTCATTTGGAAATTCGAACCTAACAGTTCTGGTTCGGCAATCAAGCTTGGCAACACATGAATAAAGCTAATCCATCCCCATTATCACATCAAAATCTACCATTCTTAATTCAATAAGATCATCCACGCTGTCCCGATGATGCAACGTGACAACATAATCTCTATAAACCCGCGCGGCCAAAATAGACTCACCAACCGGAGTAGATACAGAGAACGACTCATAAAGCTATTCTGGTTCTATCCAAAATTCCATAGCAACATAATATGTGACATATGACAAAGTAGAACCGGGATCAATAAGAGCATATACAGCATGAGATTAGACAGTCAATATACGTGTGACAACATCCGGAGAAGCCTCTGAATTCCGGCGACCCCTCATAGCATAGAAACAACCGGATCCTCCCGAACTCTGTGCTCCACCCCTAGCTGCACCACGCCCTATGGGTGTTGGAGTGCCTAGAGCTGGAGGAGGTGATGCAGATATAGTAGCTGCAAAACTGGCTGGATATGCCATGCCCCTACCCATACCCTGGCGGGACGAACGACAATCCCTCTGAATGTGACCCCTCAATCCGCATCCATAGCATATGCGTAAGTCCATGTAGCATATTCCTAGGTGCATCTTTCCACAACGAGAGCATGGGGGCCTCCTCTGCTGCTGGAATCTACCACCATGATGACCCTGCTGATAGGAGCCCCGGCTGCCCTGACTGGGCCTGAAACGGCTCCATTGTTGCTACTGACTGGGCCTTGATGACGGTGCACTAGCTGAAGACTGAGCAAAGGACTGTGTGGCCCTGACGACCCTCCTCTAAAGGTTGACGTGTCGCCACCAGAAGTACCCCCAAAGTTGCCCGTAGACCGGGCCTTATTACTACCCTTTCGCTCTATTCTGTTCCTTAATTTGCGGGTCTTTGTAGCTTGAGCGAACTCCACCATCTTTCCATAGTTCATAGCAGAATTCAAGGCAGCTGTAGCAGCCTCATTAATTACCAAGGGACTAAGGCCCTGTACAAATCGGCATACTCTAGCCTCCATAGTGGGAAGCATGTAAATAACATACTTAGACAGATACACGAATCTCATATGGTAATCCCACTCACTCAGGCTACTTTGCCTCAAGTTCTCAAACTCAGCAGAACGGGCTGCCTTAGTCTCGGCAGGCAAGAAATGATTAATGAAGGCATCGGAAAACTCACCCCACCTCGCAGGAGGGCTCCCTTCTTCACGGGACTCCTCCCATAGTTCAAACCAAGAATATGCAACCTCTTTCAAGCGGTAGGAGGCCAATTCCACTGCCTTTATCTCAGTAGCGCGCATAACTCAGAGAGTCTTGTGCATCTCATCAATGAAGTCCTGGGGATCCTCCTCTTGGTTAGTACCCGTAAACACTGGAGGATCCAATTGGAGAAACCTGTTCACCCTGGAACTAGAAGAATCTCCTGGTTGACTGGAAGAAGTGGGTGCCACATTTGACCTCTGGTCCTGGGATGCCACTATTTGAGCCAACATCTGTATGGCTCCCCTAAGATCAACATCAGAAACACCAGAGTCGGAAGCTGGAACTGGAGGTGGAACTGGTATATAAGTTGGAGGAATTGTTGCACCCTCAATAGGTGTAGGAACATGTACGGTTTGATCAGTTGTAGTAGAGTAAGGCAGTGAAGTAACTGGAGGAATATTCTCACCGGGTCTCTCCCGCATCATCAATTATAGGATCAACTGTCACTCTTGGGGTGACATTGGCTCTTTGGCCAGTTCTTCCATTCTTGTTAGGTGCCATGTGCTGAAAATTAGAGCAACTCAGGAGTTAAAAGAGGAACAATCTTACAACCACCTTTATCGCACGATCAAGAACATGAAAGAAGGGTATTATTCCTAAATGACCATGTAGCATCCTAATTATAGATGTGGTCGACAACACACCGATAATAAGGATTCTACTAGACACGGCTCCGAGACATCCTAGGACACTTTAAAAACTTAGGCTCTTATACCAAGTTTGTCACGCCCCAAAACCGAGGAGAGCGACCGACACTCAACCGAGTGAACCTGACTGAGCAAGCCTATTAGATTTCATTCTACCCAAACTCATCCACGAATGGAGATAATACATATTTTTATTAATTAGACAAATATGTGTTCATGTCTACAATACCAATTCATTACCAATAGTTTCATCATTTTTAAAGTATCAAATGGACAAATAATACAACCACAACATAACATATTTTGACTTTCCCAGCACCAATACACAACCCACACTATGTTTACGGAGCCTCTATAGATACAAAAGAGTACAATGATAATGCCGGCAACAAGGCCCCGGGTATACCTTAAACAGAATACACATAGTACTAAAGATTCATGACCCTGGGATGAAGTGGGGCTCACCAAGTCAGTTGGAAAGAAGGTGTACTGCTATCACTGATCAATATCTCCTGCTGTGGAACCACCTACATCTATTTAAAGAATGTAGCGCCCCCGACAGAAAGGATGTTAGTACCGTCGAATAGTACTAGTATGAAAACCAAACACCCTCTCAATAGAACAAATGATACAAATAAGAATATAATAATATCATTGAAAGCCTTAATCAACATCAAACCTCAAATTAGGATCAAGACAATATTAATATTAATTTCCATATCTCACATTGGGAGATTTTTAGTATCAATATTCCATTGTTCACAATACCATTATTCACCATACCAATACTCACAATACCAATACCGCTGTACTCTCAGCACGGAGTCCGATCATGACCCGATCAACTAGGCTATTTCATTAGAGACATCAACCACAATTACCCTCAATGTCAATACTACCGTATGTAACACGGAGTCCGATCAAAACCCGATCGGCTAGGCTATCCATTAGGGACATCGACTACAATCACAATTTAAAACAATTTCCAGCATAATCACCACCATGTGTGCGACATGGTGTCCAATCACGACCCGACCGGCTAGACTGTCTTACTCAAGACATTAACCCTTTTATATCAATCATTACATTTCATATCACTTTCACATCTTTTCATTTCATTGGCACTAATGGCCATAATTATAAGATCATTCTTGGCATGTTGGCCAAATTTAGTATTTCCTGCTCACCCATTTACTTTCTAACATCAACATCATCAACAACAATCAACAACAATTCAAATCAATGCATGTAGTGCACATGTGAGCAATTAAGAGTCTAAGGCACATAGAGATTCTTCACAAAATTTGACATAATAGCCTTCGTTTGAATTTAACTTGAAGTCGAACATTTCTAATGTACAACCCAAATTTTTAACACATCCTCAATTGATAATACAACATAAATAAAGCATTTGGAATACTTGTTAAACATATATCTTTCAACCCAATCTTACTCGAAATAGCCAATTTCATAATGAACCACTCGAGACTTATATAATTTACATGAATATCGTGGGATTCAATTCTAAGAGAAGAGTTTAGCCAACATACCTCAATTGAGCTTCCTTACACTCTAAAATGTTCCAGAATTCTTAGCAACTTCAATCTATTTTAGAAATATAACAAATTAAACCAAAATTAGGAAGATGATGATCATGGTTCTAGCTCATTTGAGTATTTTATCAAACACTAGGTGTGCATAAGGTTTCAAGGTCTTTTCATGGAGGATTCCATCATCCCACAACCCAATCTTTACAATTTTTAGCTCAACAATCTTCCTACACCCTTTGATAACACATGCATGTAAAATAAACAACTCTCATGCCCAAATATTATCTTGTTAATTACCCATTTTTAGACAAAATCCAAAATTGAGGGTTAGGGTGTAGAATCTTACCTATAGGATGAAGACCTAGTGAGTTTCCCTTCTTTATCTTCCAAAACTCGAGCAAGAATTGAAAAACAATTATTGAAGAACACCTTCTCACTCTAGGGCACTCTCTCTCACTCTAAAATGTCAGATTGTAGCTCAAAATGGCACAAAGAGTGTATTTAATAAAATAAGGTCGGGTAACAGGTTCTGCGATCACATACATGATCACATATGCGATCGCACAAAGCTCTATAACAGGTTCTGCGATCACATATGCGATCGCATAATCAATATGCAGACTGCATATCGATCGCATAATTGCTGACCGAAATGACCAAACATTTGCCTGTGTTTGCAATCACTATGCGGTTGCATAGTCGACCGCATAATTGCATCCAAGTTGACCCTTTTCTACGTCCATTATACGGCCCACAGAGTGATTCTGCGGTCGCATAATGGACCGCCGAAATGTGTTCTTCTGCCAAAAATGTGTTTTTAATAATATTCAACACGTAAAACCAATTCGGCACCATGAAACATTATTTTATTTTGCAAAATTTTATGGGGCCTTATAATACTTACTGGGTACACATAGATTTACGTACTCATACTACACTTGCTGCACATTTTTGTGTAGGTACTTTTATGTCTGGTGGTCCTTTGGGCGAGGAGGTACGGATGATGAGGGGACTTACCGTGAGCTGCATTTCATGTTACGATCCGCAGTCAGCAGAGTCTTCTTCAGAGTTATTTATATTCTCCTGTCCAATTTGTATTTCGGATAGATGCTATATTTTTATTTTACTTCCTAGTAAATGCTCATGCACTTGTGACACCAGATTTTGGGGATGATTATAGATTGTTCCGTATTGTTGTTGTGAAAATATTATCATTTACTCTGTAAAATTTTATCTCTTAACATTTAATTAAAGGAAATTTGCGATTTTTAAAAAAAATACTAAAAATGAGTAATTAAGTTAAACTTGTAGTGTTGGTTTGCCTGATAGATTTTGGGTCATGACACTTACCTAGTCTTAGAGAACTTTAGGAATCATCACGACCTTTAATAGATTTTGGGTCGTGACACTTACCTAGTCTTAGAGACTAGGTGCTATCACGACATCCTAAGGTGAAAAATTGGGATCGTGACACATGTCGCCGATTTCTATTGAAGAGCTCGACGTCCGTCCTCAAAATTTCTCATAGTTTATTTGTTAGAAGATAATTCCACATTGTGTAGTTGACGAGGTGTGCATTACGCTACTATTTTCCTTGAGAAAAATGGATTGTAGTGCTTGAGTTATGATTGTTGATGCAATGGTGATGCGATTGTGTTTTTGAATAAAATAGGTCCCAGGTTGGAACTCTAATTCGAAAGAGATCCGGACTAGATACCGTTCCAAGTGATCGGAGCACTTTGGATATTGAAGAAATTTTGGGATGTGTACCGGTCTAAAGAGATATAGGAGCACTTTTATTTGAAGAAAATTTGGGCTGTGTACTGGTCCGAAGCGATATCGAAGCACGTAAATGTAAAAGGAAATCCGGGTTGTGTATCGAACCAAACTAATCGGAGCACTTTGATTTGGAGGAAATCCGGGTTCTGTACTGGTCCGAAGCGATATCAGAGCACTTGATTAAAAATGGGAATCCGGGTTGTGTACCATTCCGATGCGATATCGGAGCACTTGAATGAAAAAGGAAATACGGGCTGTGTACCGGTCCAAAGCGATATCGGAGCACTTGGAATCTAAAATACCTGTATTAAAAGGTGGGCGTTGGAAAATTTTGATTTAAAATGAAATGTCCATTGTTCAGGAGGGCGCCTGCAAAAGCAAAGTTATTTTTCTATGTAAGAAAATTGATGAAAAGGGTTATGCTATTAATGACTCAAGTAGACAATAGATGCAAAATGATAGAGTTTTGAAATGATATGGCCGGGTCTGACTTAGACTGTCTACGTATCTGCATAGAATCAGGCTAAAATGTAGTTCGATTACAAAAGATGACTGAATCCAATATGGATTCCCTACGTATTCCTACCAAAGGAATCAAGTCGCGGTGTAGTTATGAATATATAGAAATAATTTTTAATTTTCTATTACAAGAGTGAGACTGGACCCTACGTGGGTTTCCTACGAATCCTACCATGGGAAGTCAGGTCAACTGTAGTTTTGTTACAACAAAACCTAACTCTACCGTCAGCAAAACTTGACTCTTTTTATTTTTTGTGTTTTTTGCTGTTTTGTAGTTTTTTGTAGATAATATTTGAAAATTTTAAGAGTAAAGAAAGACTGTGATTTATTGATCAATAATTTTTGACTTTGACTTGACTTTGGTTGGTACCAACAATCCATTTTATGCATAGGAATTTCTACCATATACTTTTCATCAAACCGAGATCAGCTTATGGGTAATTCTTATAGCTTCGAGTGGTACTTCATGTATGCCTAAGTATCGACAAGATTTTGTTCGTCTTGCTTCAATCAAAGGTTTTGAATTCTGCTTATCCTCATGTTTCAAGTGCCCTCACTATAAAGAAAGTCCTAATTTTCACATTTTTTGATGTATTTATGTTTTTGGAGGACATATTTTTAGTACACTCACGCTCAGAATGATGTCAAATTTATGCAGTTGAGATACCATATGCTTGACCTTTATGCGAGTATCCACTAATGTGAGAACACTTGGAGTAGGATCATGTACGGCTTTGTTATTGGTTTGTAATATAGGTTTGGGGACGGATAGGATGTTCATTTGGGATAAGAGTGACTAATCCTCCTTAAATGTTGCACTGTGTCCATGCCATCAGTGTTCAAACCATGCTTCGGCGCTTGATCATGTTCGGCTCGATGCCCCTTTCTTTGCTTTGACTTCTTTTTGGACTTTGTCGGAGGTTCTTCTTCCTTTTTTAGAGATTTTGTTTTCTTCCTTTTTCTTTCTTTTTCTTTTGAAGGCAGGAGTTTTCTCTTCTTTTGTTGGAGTTCCTCCTCTTTGAATTTGTGGAGTTTTCCCCTTTTCGTTGGATTTTTCTTTGAATTTATGAAAGTTTTCTCCTTCTTATTGAGATCCACCTTTTGAATTTACGGAGTTCCCTTTTCCTTTCTTGAAGTCATGTGTCTAATTGTCTTGGACTTTTCATATTTCGCCTTTTCATACTTGTCGCCTTTATTTTGGTCTTCGTATGAAGTTACATGTTTTCAGTATGCACAAAGAGGTTGGGCCAAAAGATGTGTTATGCTCTTAAGCACTAAAAAAGGTATAGTAATGTGGTTGTCCAAGAAAAAGGCTTAAGGCTCAAATGAGGAATACTAGGGATTGACGTCATATGGTAGGGTTCAAAGGCTCAATCAGGTCAAAGAAGGCCTATAATTCTTTCCTAAATCAAGCGTTACTCAGGATTTCACCTCAACAGATATCCAGACCAAGTTTTAGATCTACAATGCAATGAAATAAATTTTAATCTAGGGTCACCTCACAATGCACATGAAACGATGATGCCGACTTTGTTCTTACCCTAACTGTAAGCATGACAATTTCAAGTGTCACTAAGGCATAATTGAGAGGTAAATATTCTATGGTTTACGCGAAGCTGATCCTCTCCATCATACCAATTAACATGTTCTTTCCCATATACACTCCTAACTATATCGATACCAACCAAGTGAAATTTCGATGACGATTTATTTATATATTAGAATATATATTTTTCTTTTTTTTTCTTTTCTTTTTTTGATTTTGATATATATATTTTGAATTTTTTACTTAATCAACATATTATTTTTTTGTGATTTTGACAAAATATATTTTTTTGAATTTTTGGACTTAATTATTTTTTTGGTTTTGTTTTTTGAAAAATGAGACCGAACCCTAAGGTTGCCTACGTATCTCGTTGAAATGAGAATCAAGTCAAGCGTAGTCCAGGAAGGGTGAAATAGAACGAAAAATATTTTTAGATTTTCAATTCATTTGTTTTTGAATTTTTGGCTTACTCAATTTTTGTGATTTTTGATAAAGAGGATTGAATGTAAAATGGACTTTGTGTTACCGTTCTGAAGCGATATCAGAGCATTAAATGTTAGACGGGATTTGGTACCATTTCGATGCGATATCGTAGCATTGAAATTTAGATGGTCTTTGCGGTTACCGTTTGGAAGCGATATCAGAGCAAATACAGGAATATATATCTTCGCACGATGGGAGGGACATGAATTGAAATTCAAATCTCCACGAGATGGGAGTATTCGACGGGCTGTAGTACTGTTCCAATGCGATATCAAATCATTGATAGGAAAGTAAATCTCTGCACAATAGGAGTAATAGGAAAGAAATTAGAATCTCCACGCGATGGGAGTATTCGACAGGCTGTAGTATCGTTACGATGCGATATCAGAGCATTAACATGAAGGTAAATCTCCGCACGATGGGAGTAACAGGAAAGAAAATTCGAATCTCCACACGATGGGAGTATTCGATGGGCTGTAGTACTGTTCCGATGCTATATCAGAGCATTGACAGGAAAGCAAATCTCTGTAGGATGGGAGTAATAGGAAAGAAAATTTGAATCTCCACGCATTGGGAATATTCGACGGGCTGTAGTACCATTCTGATGCGATATCGGAGCATTGATAGGAAAGTAAATCTTAGCACGATGGGACTAACAAGAAAGAAAATTAAAATCTCCACGCGATGAGAGTATTTGACGGGCTATAGTATCGTTCCGATACGATATCGGAGCATTGACAAGAATGTAAATCTCCGCACGATGAGAGTAACAGGAAAGAGAATTTAAATCTCCACGCGATGGGAATATTCGACGGGCTGTAGTATCATTTTGATGCCATATCGGAGCATTGACAGGAAAGTAAAAGCTCCACACAATGGGAGAAAGAAGAATTGAAAATCTCCGCAAGATGAGAGTATTTGTTTTGGTTTTTAAAGAAATGAGATCGAACCCGAGAAGGGTCCTTGATTGATTTTTTGAAAAATGTGAGTGAACCCGTAGGTTGCCTACGTATCTTGTTGAAATAAGAATCAGGCCAGGCGTAGTTCGAGAAGATTAGAGATAAAGGGAGATGTTTTGAATTATTTTGGAATTTCCTCAAGGAAGGAGGATAATATTTTGGATTTTGATGTTGATGTCTCACGGGGAGACTTCTTGAGAAGTAACTGAGGAAGATGTATATATGTTTATTTTTTTTTGACTTTTGGGAATGATCTTTTCGCAAAGACCTTCGATCAACTATGACCCAAGTGGCCAAACTTGACCGATTCGTCCAGCTAAAGACGAGAAACATTAGACCCATGATTGGTGCCTACGTATCTTCACACGAGGACAAGAATCAGATATGCATAGTTCGTGAAGGGTGGAGAGTATGAGATGTATGGTTTTCAACACCTCGTTTACTCTCCTATTTCAAATAATTGCAACTAACAATATTAACGACATTAAATATATGTATGAAATGCAAGGGTATAGACAAACTCGGAGCGATGCCTCATTATACCAATGATTGGGTTATGGTATCTCTGGAGTTGAAGAGTGACTCTGTCTAGAAGATGTGCCCCAGTTGCTCCTTCGAACATTTCCTTCGATGCCCCCCTAACTGTTTGCGAGACAGTTATTGTGGTTGTCTCCTAATTGACTGCAAGGATGTTTTGTTGCGACCTTCCAGTTTTCCATAAGAACCTTTTGGTGATCGTCCCCGGCTATTAGCCGGGGCGATTATTTGATCAAGATATATAAATATTTTGAGAGTAATGCCATCATAAAATGATGGAATTAAGAATTATAACTAACACTCCCCTGATTGTTCGGTTGATGTTCTACAATGTCCGATGTTGGATGCTATTTATCGTGTAGTCCTAGGATGATGCACCTTTCGGCTTTCCACATGAACCATTTGATGATCGCCCCAGGTTGACAACCGAGAATGATGTTCTGATCTACATATAGAATAGTGATGAGAGCAGCGAAGTCATAAAAATTGATGGAGTTCATTGTAAAATTACTGCTCCCCTGGTTATCTAACTGATATTCCACAAAATCCAAGATCAGATTTTATCTCCCATGAAGTGCCCGGGATGATATTTCTGCAAAACTCAAAGGAGCAAATTTTTGAGTTCCTTACATTTGAAGTTATAAAATTAAGAGGGTATAGAGTTAGGTTGTTCAGCCAGTGGTGTATCCGGTTATGATCGGGAACACGATGTCGACATTCCATGATTTTTCCGGAGATGATGCCGTCCCTCCTACGTCCAAAGAAAAATTCTTAGATTTCAAGGAGGGGAATTGATTCTTGTTGACTTGAGGCTTTGGTTGTTCTTCTTCGTTTGTTTGAGTCGTGCAAGCATGACACTTCTTGAAGGCTGACTAGCAAACTGCCCCTACAACAAAGTGGGTTGACTTGTATTGAATCTCTGAATTTAGAAAGTGGGAGTGAATATCATGACTCCATATCCAGATGTTTGAAGAAAGGACTTGTATCCCATATGTTGGGATTTAAGTTGAGTGAGGGTTTTAGTAAAGTTGGCATGACATTTTGATGTTTGGATTTTTGGTGAAATTTTGTTGATGTTCTCGGAGATTTTTGGGTTGAGAGCATCATCGCACTGTTCCAAAAGAACTGCCCCAGTTTTTCGTAATGAGGAAATTAAGACCGAACCCTTATGTAGGGTTGTATATGTATCTTTCCAAAGAAAGAATTAGGTCAAAACGTAGTTTGGGCCAACTACTGGAATTATGAGATATGTATGGTCATCATGGATGAGTGATTGTTCCTTGAGAAGAAGTGGTTCTGAATGAGAATTCTTAGGTGAGTGGGTGAAGAGTGGTAGATCTTGAATAGGAGATAGATGGTAGCATAGCATATGGGTCTATCTCAAATGACAGAAGTCGATGAAAATGTAGAGTCTTGATTGAGAAGAATATGTCAAATTAGTGGAAGATATTCCAATCTAGGTTGCCGTATCTTTTAAAGATGGTAGAGTCCAAATGATGATATGCTTGAAGGGTGTCATGAAGACCGGAATGTGCATGTGTATTTGAAAGGCAAAGGTTCAACACAAGTCAACCAAAGTCTAGTCAGACGAAGAGAACCTAACAGTGGATGACAAATAAAAGATACATATAACATGTAAAGAATACGTAACAATAACAGACAAAGAGTATATAACAAATAAATAATGGATAACATACAAAGAATATGTAACAAGTAATGTATATGCAAGAATTAATCCAGCTAAAGCAAGTTGCATGATTGTGTGTATAGTGAACTAGGGATTCTAGAGTAGATTTACCTAGATTCAAGCAAGCGTTAAGGACAAGTGCGAGATGATACGTAGTTAACCTCGTATTCCAATCTATGAAATTAAAGACTTTTGAAAGAAGGTTCGGAGGGGTGAAAAGACAACCCTCGCGTGATCTTATGTGTGATTGTACGCGACCGAGAGTCGATAGAAAAGTGATGACAATTTGATAAGGCAACACCAAGATCATGTGACAAAGAATATACAACATGAGCATTTGTGAAAGTGTATATAACATGAGCATGACAAAGAATATACAAATTGAAGCACGTAACAAGTATGTATGTCTTGCAGAACTTGACAAATGATATACGACTTGAAACGCATGACAAAGAATACACGACTTGGAGCATATGACAAAGCATATACCGCTTGAAGTGCATGAAAAAGAATATACCGCTTGAAGTGCATGACACAAAATAGACTAATTGAAGCATGCAATGAAGAATATATGACTTGAAACAAAGAATATACGATTTAAAGAAAAGAAAATACAACTTGAAGCAAAGAATATATGACTTGATGCAGAGAATATATGAAATAAAGCAGAAAATATACGACTTGAAGCATGTGACAAAAATAATAGAAATTGGAGTATTGGAGAACCTGTAATCCCTCAAGTAATTGATCATGTACACTATGGTTAGAACCTGAAGTATCCATAGCAGAGTCGCCATGTTGTTGCACCCTATTTTGCATAAGCCAAAATAATGTACAACTTATAGTACTCTACAAGGTTAATTATTGCTTAGAGTCGCCACCTAGTATTTAAGGTATACTAGGACACCTATATTATACTACATAATATACACTTTAATTATGGACTGCGAAATCAGTTGAGATTTTAGGTAAGAGTTCAAATTATCTCGAGGTAAAGGTGTTAGGAATCTCTCAAGATCCAAAAAATATGGTTCCGATGGACTCAATCAAATAAAAGAGGGAAGGTTCAAAGATAATTAACAATACTCACTACTATTCACAAGGAATTCAAATAAGAGAGTAATTGACATGTAGCCAAATAAATAATTAAATACATAATAAATCATGTGTAAATAAAGTATGTGAGCGACCTCATATTTTGAAATAGAATAACTAAAGTATATCAACTTGTATGGAACATGTGCAAAGTGCACGAAGTAGCCGTATTCCAAAAGATAAGCTATGTGTGAAAGTGAGTTCTGGATAAAGAATAGTTAAATATTTGACAAGTACGTAAAAGAATCTTAAAAAAATGTACTTTAGTGTAAAATGAATAGTATAAGAGTTGTACCCAAAGAATGTATTTTGGCTCAAAGTGTTTGAACAATATTTGAGTTTTCAAGCACAAACTCAAAAGGGAATTGACTTATAATTAAAGTTAAAGATTTAGATGAGTGACTACAATAAAAGGAAAATTATACTATAAGATTGAGTTAATAGAAAAGAATAATATTTGCAAATGAATAGTTTGACTAAAAGAAACAAAGTGTGAAAATACTAACATGAATGAGTATGATGGATTCGATTGCAAAGACATGTGTAACAAAATATTCTAAAGCTTAGAAGAGTTAATCCAAAACATTAGCTTATGATAGGATTATAATATTAATTGGTAAGTGACCATTCATAAATTAATTAGTGCGGATAAAATAATGTAAGAATTTCATTAAGTATGATGAAAAGATCATAATATTTCAATCAATTATGTTAAAGCTGATTTCATGTATGTTTTGCAAGTGGCAAACTATTTTGAGTTATTTACTTCATTACAAATATTTAAACAACTAAGTTTATGATTAACCTAGCATGATATCCTAAGTATAATTAATCTAGCATATACAAGTAGGCCTAAGCTAAGCACATAAATAAAAGTAGATACGATGTCTACTAGAATTTTAGTATACTTCTGTCTTGAGTACAATCAAGAACGGGAAGTATCGAAGCAGGGTTATGACGGGGATTATCACGTATCCTTCTTCGAAACTCGTCTTTCCAAATTATTACTTCGAGTAGCGTACCACGCAAAGGAAGAAGAAAATACGTTAATAAATAACATGGCAATCATAAAGTAAAGTATTTTGAATTTATTTTGAAAATTATTTGAAAGATAGAAATATTTTGGAAAAGGTATTTGAAAATGTTAGAAAATATTTTGGGGAGGCTCAGATAATGTATGCCATAGCAAATAGACATTAGAACGCGAACTCCGACTCGGTTGAAACTCCGGTGGCCGACCGTGTTGCCTTCCAAAGCGCGTATTATCGCGTTCTCGTCTTTTATTTTTCTTTGGATTTCGTCATCGCCTCGTTAATTTCGGCCCAATCCGAAGGGTCATTCGGGGCGTTGTGGCCTCAATAACTTGTTAATTATTTTTTCATCGGCCTAGTGTTATATCCTGTTTAAAATCAGGTTAACCAACAGTAAGACCTCAAAAGTGTGCATTGTGATAGGTTTGTAGCAACATGTAATGAACCAACCTGTCATTTTGGGAATGTGTGCTTCATTCATCTATTTGAAGTCTTGAGTAGCTTCATATGATATATTATGACTTGTGTGAATTATCTATTTTGGTTTTTAGGTGATTCGAGATTGATTTGGAAGAATGATTCTCAACTAGGAAGCTTTAAATTGGAAGAGTTGATCAAATTTGACTTTTGTGTATTTGACCCCAGATCGGAGTTTTAATGATTCTGTTAGGTCCTGATGGTGATTTTGGACTTGGTCGTATGCCCGGATTTACTTTTGGATGTTTCTAGAAGGTTTCGGCACTAATTGATGAAAGTTGGGAATTTGAAGGTTTGGAATGTTCATAAGTTTGACCGAAAGATGACATTGATAATATCAGATTCGGATTGTAGTTTCGAGAATTGAAATAGCTTCACTATGTCATTTGAGATTTTTGTGCAAAATTTGAGGTCATATCGAGTTGATTTGATATGGTTCGGTACTAGTTTTGGAAGTTGAAAGTTTAAAAGTTTATTAAGTTCGATTTGAGGTGCGGTTCGTGGTTTTGATATTGTTGTGTGTGATTTGATTCCTTGAGTAAGTCCGTGTTATATTATGGGACTTGTTGGTATGTTCGGATAGGGTCTAGAGGGGCTCGGGTGAGTTTCAGATAGGTTAGGGTTGTGTTGCGCTCGTTTTTTATGTTTCGACGTTATTTCTTCAAGCATAAATGGTACCACATTAAGCAAATGAGCTCCAATTTTTGTTTTTATTGAAGCATTAGATCCGTATCATAATTTTGGAACCATAGCAACTGAAATCATCAAGTCACGACATGGTATGAGGAATTTATGGTAATTTTACTAAGTATTGGGTTGCCAGATTTGTTTCAAATTAATTACGCAATTGCCACTGAATTCGTATTTAAAATTCTGCACTATTTCCAAATATTGAAACAAACATATTTCCTTCATAATAAGGTCAAATGGAGTGATTCAAGAGCCTAACATGACTAAAATTTTATGAAAACTCCATTGGAGGCATCAAAAGTTAGTTTTGGGATCATTTGGTACAAGAAACGAGGTAAATAACTGGGCATAAGCATATAATATCGAGGGTTTATTCTTTTGGTCATATTTTGAGTTGGGGAGCTCGAAATTGGGCGATTTTGGAGGAGATTTTCATCAAATTGATTGGGTTAAGTATTCTACTCACGGTTGTGGTTATATTTCATGAATCCATTTTCCTTTTTGGCATTTGATTGATGATATCAAAGTAAAATTTGGGGATTTTTGTCTAAAATTTCCTAAAGTGAGTTTTTGAGTTTTGAACATCGATTCCACCTTTATCTATTTGGTTTGTTTTCTTTGGTATTATTTGATGTTCTTGAGCTGCTTTTTGTTTGTTTCTAGCTGTTTGGAGGTCGGTACGCTTGGGATGGCATTTCTAGAGTATTGTTTGGCTTGCTCGGTATTGGATTTGACTTGTTCGAGGTAAGTAACTCTTCTAAACTTGGTGCTGAGGGTATGAATTCTTGAACATACGAGTTATATGTTTGGTGTTGAGGTGACGCACATGCTAGGTGGGGGGCGTGTTGGCATGCACCATGTGAAGTATGATTCGGTTGATTCTGTGGTACTGTGTGGTTACCTAATCTTGTTTCTATCCATGAAATTTCTACGTGCTAGAGTAATTGAGTTGTGATCCATGTTCGAAACCATATTTAGGCTATATGCTTATTCTGTTGGGACCCACTGAGGTCATTTCTGCTGTTGAGTTGTTCGCTTAGATTGTAATTACATACTCAATCATATTCATTCATTTGCATTTCATATCTCAGTCTCTGTTATCATTTATTATTACATCATGTATCATTGTTTGGGCTGATTGACATGAGATTTGTGAGACCGAGAAACTAAAAAGATTGATGACTGAGTGAGGACGAGGGCCTAATTGTAAGTGATATTTATGGGATCGGACTGCACGCCACAGCATGCCATGTTGGTTTATATTAGCGCTTGGGCAGGATCCGTGATAATAACATGATAGGGGATTCAAGAATTTACTAAAGAAAAACAAGAAAATCAAGAAACGTGCGGAAGATAAAATAAAATAGGAAAATGAAAAAGAAGATAGAAACTAATGATAGATTGAATTCAAGAAAGAGTTTCTTGAATTCAAGAAGTCTATTCTTGAAATTGAATATTAGCAACAACAATTAGCTAACGAAGAACTAACGCCTTTGGTAGAGAATTACAAATAAGAGATAGATTGTGAAACCCGACCGTTTAGAATAACAAGAATAACAACAAGCCTAAACTTATCACCTTTCTTAAATACCTAGAAGTGATCTCACATTTCGCAAAGGATTTAATCTTACCACCTTAAGTTGATTCTTGAAGGTTGAAGAATAAATCCAAGAGTAGCCACACACAAGAGTGCAAGAAAAATCTCACAATTTTTGTTGATATTGTCTATCATCATCCCCCCTAAAAACAAAGAAGACACCCTCTATATAGAGAGGGAGTCACGAAATTCTACAACAAAAATAAAGAAAGAAAGTCCTAACTCTTTGGATAAAAAGTCCAACTACCTTAGGATAGGATCTTGAAAGTCCAAAATCAATCTTGAAAATCTTAGAAATCTTGGAAAAGAAAGAAAGTCCTAACTACTTTGGACAAAAAGTCCAAGTACCTTAGGATAGGATCTTGAAAGTCCAAAACTAATCTTGGATAGAATCTTAGAAATCTTGAAGGAAATTTGCAAGCTACTTGGCACCAACTTGCAATCAACTTCTAGCACGACTATTGTACCCTTCTTTGACATCAATTAAGTCCTTTTTATATTATAAAATTGTGACTTCATGTAGGACTAATTGGGCAGCAAGTTTTGACACATTTTAGGTGCCAATATGGTCCAAAAGTGGACTGATTAGGACCTTCTTCAAAGGATGTCTCTTGGGATCCAATACTCCCCTTCTTGGACATAAATTTGGGCCATAAACAAATTGTAACACCTAGCCAATTCACATCCTTAATCCTTGAGCCCTTCCTCCAAATTAACAACTTAATTATTTGCACTTGAAGTCTAATGACCTTGTTTTGCAACGCTTTGGCTTGACATCTTGTTAAAAACCCTCTTTGAGGTTCCAAAGCTTCATCCTTGTATTTGAATAGATTTGATCTTCATAGGATGCTATCATTCCCCTCTTCTTGAATAAAATTCGTCCTCGTATTTCGACCTTGCGAGAAAAAGAAACTACGCACTAGTAAATCGCATCCACTAATCTAAAAAAATAGTAGGAATAAAACAAGATAGTGACCATGTGTCCATTTAACCCAATTAATCATAATAGTTGTAAATACTCTCTTATAAAGCATATGGACATCATCATCCCAATAAAATTTATGCCTACCTAGATTAATACAATAAAACCCTCTCTTAGATGCACTATGCATTGGAACTTGCAATTCGATCTTGTCGGTAAGGTAGTCCATAGGTATACATGAAAAATAAATTATAAAAGATTGACCACACATACATTTAATATAAGTATCTCTACCACATGTATCAAAGAAGACACTTTTATGATATAGCCAATTATCTACAATTACAAATCTCATGGATTCTTTTACATGAAAGAGTATTTGATCACAAACATCACAACAAACATGCATATCCTCTTTACTAGTAGCAAATACTTTTATAAACTCACAATGAACATGACTTGAAGAATGACTCCCCATCACACAACAAAAATCACATTCTAGCAGTTTATCAAATGAAAACACATTAGACACTTTAATAAGAAAAGAGGAAATATTTAACTTATTCGCAAGCCCCTTCTCATAAATTTCATGTCTCTTTGCACCAAGTTAGAATACATAATCATCTATATCATACTGAATTTCAAAAGATAGTAAATTACTCTTGCTCTTGAACTTAGATATTACAGTTAATGACTTGATATGCATCGAAATATCATCATCCACAAAAATTATAAAGTCACCAACATAAGAAATAAGAGTATAGTTCATTACCTCAAAACATACCTTAGGTGTTCTAGAAAAGTCAAGAATTCGAATAAACCAATTATGCATACCATACTTGGACTTATTTACCAATGGAACATCATCACCTTGTATTCTTTTATTCAATGTCTCCAACTTAGCAATGCTTTTAGGCAACTCCATATCATAAACTTGTAAATAAGTATCAAAATAGTCAAAAGGTTCAATAACAAAGAATTTAACCAACATTTTATCTTCCACCATCCAACAAGAATTTATTTCGCCAAAATCATGTTGGAATCCAATTGGATTCTTTGCCACCATCTCTTGCGCCTCACCTCCCCTTTGAAAAGGTCTTTCAACATGTGGCTGCACAAAATCACAAGAACTAATACAAGAAAGAGTTAATGGGCTAGGAATTAAAGAAAACTTTTTCTTGCTTACAATCTCTTTGGCTTTTATCACAAAACTAAATTTCTCCTCATCCTTAGCCTCTTTTCTCTCACTAAAGTTTTTTTCTTTTTCTTCACTCAAAACCTCTTGTAAGTCTCTCTACATCACAGACTTTTGTTATCTCATTGCCTTCTCTCATTTTATTTTTCTTAAGATCACTCTTTACCTCATTTGACATCCCACTCTTTTCACTCAAGACAACCTCTCCTTTTTCCTCTCTTAGAATGTCAACATGCACTTCCTTACTACTCTCATTCTTTTCTCTGTCATATTTTCCCATATTCCCTTTAACAATCTTTTCATCTTCATAAATTTTTGAGGGAGTCAAAGGCCCAAGAATGAGTTTCTTCCCATTAAGCTCAAAAGAGTATCTATTTTTTTCATACTATATGAAGCACTTCTATAGACCTACCATGGCCTTCCCAATAAGATATGAAAACTATTCATGGGAATAACATCACACCAAATCACATCCTCATACCATCTAATAGAGAATTTCAATAACACTCTTTTATCTACATTTACTCCTTTCAACATGTAGGGTTCAATATGTTGAACACAAGGCAAGTTCAATTTCTCAACCATAAAAGTACTAATTAAGTTATGGCAAAATGCTTTGTCAATTCTAAGGGCATAAATTGCAGACATCACTTTAGCTCTTGTTTGAAAAATAACTTTACTATTGTCTTCCATCCATTCGGTACACTGTAAGTTCGACTTTTCAAGTTGTTGAGTGATAGCTCTCCTCCATCCACTGTAACTACATGTTTGAGACATCTTGACATAGATTAAAGAAAATATGTATCTCTTAAATTTGGCTTTTTCTCTATAATGCTCTCACCTCTCTTTCCTTTTTCACTCAAAGAAACTCTTGATCGTTAATATTTATTTTTATCAATAAATCTTACTAGTCACAACCTTAGAAAAAAGAAAGTGAAGGAACAAACCTAGGAAGAATAGGAATTGGTTATTAAGAAAATAAAAGGAAAGAATTTAAGAAACCTAAAACCCACAAGAATAAGGAAAGAAGTTACCTTAATCTTCAAGAACTAGGATCCCCTCTTCTTGTTTCTTTCTAGACATGGAAACCAACTTATACTTGAATCTGAAAATAATAATGAGCAATAACACTTTTTTGGGATGAATTTCATTTTTTTTTATCTTTGTTTTTTTGCTAAAGAACCACCCAAGATTATCAAGATTAAAATCTTGATTAGCCTATGCTTTGATAATACTTGATAACAATACGATTGGGGATTCATAAATTTACTAAAGAAAAACAAGAAAAATATAACGACTCGGTCGGTCGTTTCGAGAGTTGTAGCCTAGTTCCACCATTTACTGCTCCATTTATGATTTATAGCTGTTATATGACTTATCGGATTAACTGGTTTGGGTCCGGAGACATTTCAGAAAGAATTGAGACACTTAATCTCATAATGAAAAGCTTAAGTCGGAAAAAGTCGACCGGATGTTAACATATGTGTAAAAGACCTCGGATTTGAATTTTGATGGTTCCGTTAGCTCTGTTAGGTGATTTTGGACTTAGGAGCGCATCCGAATTTTGATTTGGAGCTTCGTAGTAGAATTAGGCTTGAAATGGCAAAGGTTGGAATTTTAGAATGTTTGACCGGGAGTGAACTTTTTGATATTGGGATCGGATTTGATTTCCGAAAGTTGGAGTAGGTTTGTGGTGTCATTTGGAACTTGTGTGCAAAATTTGAGGTCAATCAGTCGTAATGTGATAGGTTTCGGCGTCGTTTGTAGAATTTGGAAATTTCAAAGTTTATTAGGCTTGAATTGGGGTGGGATTCATATTTTTGATGTTATGCAAGGTGATTTGAAAGCTCGACTAAGTTCTTATCGCATTTTAGGAAGTGTTGATATGTTTGGTTGAGGTCCCGGGGGACTCGAGTTGATTTCAGGTGGTTAACGGACTTGGAGGTTAAGTTGAGACGTTGCTGAAGTTTGGAAGGTTGCTGGTGTAATCGCATCTGCGGATGGGGAACTGCAGGTGTTAGTTCGCAGATGCGGAAGAGGGCAGCGCAGATGTGGAGTTTGAGGTGAGGCAGCAGATGGTCGTAGGTGTGATGGTTTTCCCGCACCAGCGTGATCGCAGATGCGGCAGAAGGATAGCAGAAGCGGATTTGGCCTGTGTAGCTGGTCTCCGTAGAAGCGGAGATTTATCTCACAGAAGCGAGTCCGCAGAAGCAGAATTTTTGGCGCATGTGCAGAGTTAGCCGCAGAAGCGGGCTCTGAGGCACACCTGCGAGACCGCAGACGCGGCTAAGTTGCAACAGGTGTAGAAAGCCTAGGCAGAAACTATATAAGCAAGGGTTCCGAGATTTTCACCATTTCTAACATTTTGAGATCGGATTATGGAGGTTTTTGAGAGGATTTTCAAGGGGATTCTTGAGCTAAGTTCCTTGTGTTCATCTTTCTTTCATAATTATGTTTCCCCACTAATTTTCCACCTAGTTGGTGTGTTTTTGAGGTGTAATTTGGGGATTTGAGGCTAGGAATTTGGAGAGTTGATTTTGATAATTTGAATGACCAACTGGTGTCGAATTTTAATGAATTTGGTATGATTAGACGCGTGAGTGAATTGGAATTCAGATTTTGTGAGTTTTGTTGGATTCCGAGACATGTGCTGGGGAGGGGGGGGGATGC
>AWOL01S0011330.1:0-66749 GCA_000715115.1 Nicotiana otophora | reverse complement strand
GGGGGGGGGGATGCGGTTTTGAACCAATTTCGGATTTTGAGTTATAACTTAGTAATTTCTTGTAGAAGTGCTTCCTTTAGCCCGTATTGATTGTATTGTACTGTTTGTGGCTAGATTCGGGTCATTTGGAGGACGATTTGCATGGCAAAGGCATATTGGAGTAGGGATTTGCTCGGATTGAGGTAAGTAACACTTCTAAACTTGGTTCTGAGGGTTCGAAACCCTGAATTTATGTGTTATGTTATTGGTATTGAGGTTACACACACGCCAAGTGACGGGCGTGCAGGCGTGCACCATGAGAATTGTGACCTGGTTGATTCCATGGTATTGTATAGTGGTTCTACCTTGTTGATATTTGTGTTTTCATCATGTGATAAAGTAATTGAGCTGTCACTCATGCTAGATATCATGTTTAGGCTTTATGCTGGTACTGTTGGGGCCCATAGTGGTCGTTTCTTGCTATTGTCTTACTAATTTCATTTATATTTCGTACTTAGTCATATTCATTCATTTCATATCATATCCCAGTCTCTGGTGTTATTTATTGATACATCATATCATTGTTTCCGGGCTAGTATCATGACATTATGAGCCCGTGAGAGAGAGAGAGACTAGAGAGATTGATGATTGAGTGAGGCCGAGGGCCTGAATATGAGTGAAATTTATGGGATCGGGCTGCACGCCGCAGCGGTTATACTGATTTATGATAGCGTTTGGGCTGAAGGAACCCCTCCGGAGTCTGCACACACCCCTAGCGAGTGCGGTTGATATTATTGAAGGATGGAGCTTCCCTGGACATGGACCTTGTCCAAAGTATTATATACCTGGAGATGGATCTAGTCCACGATCTGGATTGGCCCTACTCGGAACTGGGTGACTGACAATTAGTGATATATATATTCCGAGATGGATCTTTCCTAGGCCGTATCGGCCATATACAGTACCGAGTGATTGATCATTTGAGAGTGTGAGCACATGATGTTGTCAGCATGGTACGTCACATACCACATGTGCATTGGCATTGTATAAGTAGAGGAGTTATATTCTTCATATCATTCAGATTTGATCCATTTTACTGTTTTGAGATATCTATCGAACTTGAAAGAATGTCTACGTTTCTACACTGTTATTTTCTATATTGAACTGTGTCGGTTGAGTTCGTCACTACTTTCAGTCCACAGTTTGGATTTGTTACTCATTAAGTTGGTTGTACTCACGCTACACCCTGCACATCATGTGCAGATTTAGGTGCTTCCAGTTACAGCGGCTGCTGAGTGAGGGGTCGAGATCTCGGAGACTATCGAAGTAGCTGCATGGCGTTTGCACTCCTTGACTCTCCTTCATTATCTTTATTTGTATTTCAGTTCTTATTCCTCAGACATTGTAGTAGGGTGTATACTGCTATAGATGCTCATGTACTCGGTGACACCCCGATTTTGGGAGAGATTTGTATTGCGTTGTGGTTTTATTTCGGTTTTAAATGGTTCTTTCTTAAATATTAACTGCTTTCATTTGTTTTTCAAAGTTTTTACTTGGTTGAACTGGTTGAGTAGTTAGCTTGCCTAGTTCTACGATAGGCACCATCACGACGGTTGGTTTTGGGTCGTGACAAGTTGGTATCAGAGCCTAGGTTACATAGGTCTCACGAGTCATGAGCAGGTTTAGTAGAGTCTTGCAGATCGGTACGGAGAAGTTTGTACTTATCTTCGAGAGGCTGCCGGTCTCGCCCACCAGGTTTGGGGCGTGGCAAAAGGCACCCAGTGCCTCACCTATCCTTGCGTACCAACTTGCGACTAAGGGACTCTGAACATATAATGTCATACTTTTGCCATGGGACACATTGCAAGACAATTGTGAATGCTGACTAAACATCAATATAAAGTTGGGCCGACAAGGCCGTCATAACTATACGGCTGGCAAACCAACAAAATATACATAAAAGGCCTATAAGCCTAACATACTGCATTAACTGATAGGATATGTCTACAAGCCTCTACTAATGGATATACTGTGATCGGAACAGGGCCGCGGCCTACTCATAACATATATACATATATATACAAGATGTACATAAAGCTCTAGACCCGGCAACTCCGAAGGGTACGGAGCTTACCGATCAATCTGAACTCAGGCAACACCTAATGGGGAGGTCTACCCGTCTATTTGTCTGAACCTGCATGCATGAAATGCAGCGCCCCCAGAAAAGAGACGTCAATATGAAATAATATACCGAGTATGTAAGGAAATATACTGAAAGTAGAAACTGAACTGATAATATAATAACTGAAAATAACTGGCAGTCAAAGATAATCTAAAGGTATGCTTACTTGCTGATACTGACTCAACTCTCTCAATATAGTAAGTAAAATAGCTGTCCGGCCCTAAAAGGCTCGGTATATATACAACTGCTCTGCCGTAGTAGGCTCACTCATAGGCGCTCGGCCATACTAGGCTCTGTATCTCGGCCAACTAGGCTCGCTCATAGGCGCTCAGCCACAGTTGGCTCGGTATATAACTTACCATCTGATCAGAGGTTGCCCAATAGGGGCCTGCCCATCGATTATAGCTCGATGGTAATTAAAATACTGTAATACTGTATATATAGGCTCTCTGCTCTCTTGACTGGAAAAAGACAATACTCAATTATATATGAAGTCCCGATAAAGAGAATACTGTAATTTAGGAGACTAGGATAATGTATATAAATTCGGTAGTATGAACTTCTCTTTATGCCTCGTTATCAAACACGTGTAATTACGAGATCATGCCAAAATGAAGGAAAGGCTTAGCCTTAACATACGTGAGCTGACTCTCTTGATAATCCCTCTAACACACATCAATTGTGACAACACGTAATGATGGATCGAAGTAGGAGAAAATCCGTACGATATTCTTGAGAAGGATTGCACCGTACTCCCTTAGAATTGCAAAATCCTGTTGCTACATTTTCATACGAATTTGTTGAGAATTCATTCGTTACTGAGGTCTGCTACCAAACTCCAGCTTACGTTAGTTGTTCGTCCCATATGTATAAATCTATGCCTTTTAATGCTTCCTCATGACTGTTCATCTTAAGAATGATGGCCTAATCTCACCTCATCCACCTAGGGGCGCTACTATACTTTCATAACTGTATTTTATAACATCCCAATATGACTGACCTTACAGGGGTATTTTAATCCCATTCCCGAACGATTTATGATGAAACTTTAACATACGAACAAGCGTGATGTAACATCTCATTTATAAGCTTTCATAAATTTACTTATGGCGTACTTTCACGTACGAAAACATGGGGTGTAACAAAGCCGAACCCTTAGGAAATTTCACCTTCTTGTATTCTTGTCGTGCGGATTTGTTGACTCCGGTAACTAAACTTCTTTTATTCTATTTTCTCACAGATGGCGAGGACACGTACTACTGGGTAGGATGGATAGCCACCCGTACAACCAACTAGGGCCGCGAGAGGCCGAGGTCGCAGTAGAGACCGTAGTTGAGTCAAAGATGCAGCTCGTACAACAGCTAGGACAGCACCTGCAGACCCTCCAGTCGCTCCAGCATAGAAGAAGGTACCCAATACAGTTGAGTCAGTGGGGCCAGCTCAGGCATCAGCTGTGCCCATTGTGATACTAGGACTTCAGGAGGCTTTGGCCCAGATATTGACAGTTTGCACTGGCCTTGATCAGATGGTTTTGGCTCAGGCTGCACCTACCACTTCTCAATCCGGAGGAGGTACTCTTACCCCTATAGCCTGTACTCTAGAGTAGGTAGTGCAGGGACTTCAAATACCGGGGGCACTACCAGCCCACCCGGTTGCAGCTGCTCAGGCCTAGGTAGTCCCCGTTATGGATGATGATAAGCAGAGGAAGCTAAAGAGATTTGGGAGGCTTCGACCTCTATCTTTTAGCAGTGCTGAGTCAGAGGATGCTCAGGGCTTTCTGGATAGGTGTGAGTGGATGCTTCGAACAGCGGGTATTCTAGAGACCAGTGGGGTCTCGTTCACTATTTTTTAGTTTTCTGGGGCTGCTTTCAGATAGTGAGAGGCTTATGAGAGGCACAATCCAGTCGGTGTAGCACCATGTACATGGCAGAAGTTCTCCGTTCTCTTCTTGGAGAAGTTCATGCCGCAGTCTCGCAGAGAGGAGCTACGCAGATAGTTTGAGCAGCTTCGTCAGGATGGCATGTCTGTGACGTAGTATGAGATGAGGTTTTCTGAGTTGGCTCATCACATAGTTTGGCTGGCTCCTACTGATAGGGAGAGGATTTAGAGGTTCATTGATAGCCTTACATATCAGTTGTGGTTGCTTATGACTAGGGAGAGGGTATTTGGTGCTACTTTTGATGAGGTTGTCGATATTGCTCGACAGATAGAGATGGTCCGCAGTCAGGAGCGGGGTGAGAGGGAGGCCAAATGGCCTCATGGGTCAGGAGGTTTTAGTGGTGTTCCTTCTGGAGGTCAGTTCTACAATGACAGGGGTCGTCCTTATAGGCATGCTCAGACGGCTCGTCCAGTTCAACGTGGTGCATCATCCGGCCGTGGTTCATACAGTACACATTAGGGCCAGTCATCTCTTAGTGCCCTTCTAGCTTAGAGTTCGTCCTATGCACCTTCAGTTCCGGGCTCATCGACACCGGGTTTTTCCATACTATATGAAGCAGTTCTATAGACATACCATGGCCTTCCCAATAAGATATGAAAACTATTCATGAGAATGACATCACACCAAATCATATCCTCATACCTTCCAATAGAGAATTGCAATAACACTCATTTATCAACCTTTACTCCTTTCAACATGTAGGGTTCAATATGTTCAACATAAGGCAAGTTCAATTTCTCAACCATATAAGTGCTAATTAAGTTATAGCCAAATGCTTTGTCAATTCTAATGGCATAAATTGCAGACATCACTTTAGCTCTTGTTTGAAAAATAACTTTACCATTGTCTTCCTTCCATTCGGTACAGTGTAAGTTCGACTTTTCAAGTTGTTGAGTGATAGCTCTCCTCCATCCATTGTAACTACATGTTTGAGACATCATCACATAGATTAAAGGAAATATGTATCTCGCAAATTTGGCTTTTTCCCTATAATGCTCTAACCACTCTTTCCTTTTTCACTCAAAGCAACTCTTGATCGTTAATCTTTAGATTTATCAATAAACCTTACTAGTCACAACCTTATTGATAAGAATGTGGAGTTAGATAAAAGGAAAAAGAAAGTGAAGGACCAAACCTAGGAAGAATAGGAATTGGTTATTAAGAAAAAAAAGGAAAGAATTTAAGAAACCTAAAACCCACAAGAATAAGGAAAGAAGTTACCTTAATCTTCAAGAAATAGTATCCCCTCGTCTTGTTTCTTTCTAGACATGGAAACCAAATTATACTTGAATCTGAAAATAATAATGAGCAATAACACTGGGGCTGATTTTCATTTTTTTTTTGTTTTTTTATCTTTCTGTTTTTGCTCAAGAACCACCCAAGATTATCAAGATTAAAATCATGATTAGCCTATGCTCTGATAATACTTGATAACAACACGATTGGGATTCAAGAATTTAATAAAGAAAAATAAGAAAATTGTAACGACGCGGCCGGTCGTTTCGATAGTTGTAGACCCGTTCCCCCATTTACTGCTCCATTTATGCTTTATAGCTGTTATATGACTTATTGGGTTAACTTGTTTGGGTCTGGAGAGATTTCGGAATGAATTGAGATACTTAATCTCATAATGGAAAGCTTAAGTCGGAAAAGGTCGACCGGATGTTGACTTATGTGTAAAAAGACCTCGGATTTGAATTTTTATGGTTCCGTTAGCTCTGTTAGATGATTTTGGACTTAGGAGAGCATCTGGATTTTGATTTGGTGGTTCGTAGTAGAATTAGGCTTGAAATGGCGAAAGTTGAAATTTTGGAATATATGACCGGTAGTGGACTTTTTGATATTGGGATCAGATTGGATTTTCGAAAGTTGGAGTAGGTTCGTAGTGTCATTTGGAACTTGTATGCAAATTTTGAGTTCAATCGGACGTGATTTGATAGGGTTCGGCATCGTTTGTAGAATTTGGAAATTTCAAAGTTCATTAGGCTTGAATGGGGTGTGATTCGTGTTTTTGATATTGTTTGAGGTTATTTGAAGGCTCGACTAAGTTCGTATCATATTTTAGGACGTGTTGGTATGTTTTGTTGAGGTCTCGGGGGACTCAGGTTGATTTCGGGTGGTTAACGGACTTGGAGGTTAAGTTGAGAAGTTGCTGAAGTTTTGAAGGCTACTGGTGTAATCGCACCTGCGGATGGGGAACCACAGGTGCGAGCTAGCAGATGCAGAAGAGGGTAGCGTAGATGTGGAGTTTGAGGTGATGCCATAGATGGTTGAAGGTGCGATGGTTTTCCCGCACCTGCGTGACCGCAGATACGACAGAAGGACTGCAGAAGCGGATTTGGCCTGTGTAGCTGGCCTCCACAGAAGTAGAGATTTTCTCGCAGAAGTGAGTCTGCAGGAGCGGAAGTTTGGGTGCAGGTGTAGATTTAGCCGTGGAAGCAGGCTTTGAGGAGCACCTGTGAGACCGCAGAAGCAGCTAAGTTGCCGCAGGTGCGGAAAGCCTGGGCAGAAACTATATAAGCGAGGGTTTCGAGATTTTGACCATTTCTAACATTTTGAGCTCGGATTGTGGAGGGTTTTAAGAGGATTTTCAAGGGGATTCTTGAGGTAAGTTCCTTCTGTTCATCTTTCTTCAATAATTAAGTTTCCTCACTGATTTTCCACCTAGTTGGTGTGTTTTTGAGGTGTAACTTGGGGGTTTGAGAATAGGGATTTAGAGAGTTGATGTTTGGGATTTGAGTGACCAATTGGTGTCGGATTTTGATGAATCTAGTATGACTAGACTCGTGAGTGAATGGGCTTTAAGATTTGGTGAGTTTAGTTGGATTCCAAAGATGTGTGCCCGGGGGAGGGGGGGCATTTGAACCAATTCCGGATTATGAGTTATAACTTAGTAATTTCATGTAGAAGTGATTCCTTTAGCCCGTATTGATTATATTGTACTGTTTGTGGCTAGTTTCGGGTCATTTGGAGGCCGATTTGCAAGGCAAAGGCGTATTGGAGTAGGGATTTGCTCGGATTGAGGTAAGTAACACTTCTAAACTCGGTTCTGAGGGTTCAAACCCCTGAATTTCTGTGTTACGTGATTGGCATTGAGGTGACGCACACGCCAAGTGACGGGCATGCACCCTGAGAAATGCGACCTGGTCGATTCCATGGCATTGTATAGTGATTCTAACACGTAGATATTCGTGTTTTCATCATGTGATAAAGTAATTGAGCTGTCACTCATGCCATATATCATGTTTAGGCTTTATGCTAGTATTGTTGGGGCCCATAGTGGACGTTTCTTGCTGTTGTCTTTCTGATTCCATTGATATTTCATACTCTGTCATATTCATTCATTTCATATCATATCCCAATATCTGTTGTTATTTATTGATACATCATATCATTATTTCCAGGCTAGTATCACGATATTGTGAGCCCGTGAGAGAGAGACTAGAGAGATTGATGACTGAGTGAGGCCAAGGGCCTAAATATGATTGACATTTATGGGATCGGGCTGCATGCTGCAGCGGTTATACTGATTTATGATAGCGCTTGGATTGAAGGAGCCCCTCCCCAGTCTGCACACACCCCTAGTGAGCACGATTGATATTACTACGGGATGGATCTTCCCTGGACATGGACCTTATCCGAAGTATTATATAACTGGAGATGGAACTTCTCTATGGGCTGGATTGGCCCTACTCGGTACTGGGTGATTGATGGTCAATGATGGACATATTCCGGGATGGATCTTCCCTGGGCCGTATGGGCCATATACAGTACCGAGTAATTGAGCATTTGAGAGTGTGAGAAAATGAGACTGTCACTATGGTGCGTCACATACAGCATGTGCATTGGTATTGTAAAAGTAGAGGAGTTATATTCTTCATATCATTCATATTTGATCCATTTTACTGTTTTGAGATATCTATCAAATTTAAAAGCATATCTACATTTCTGCACTGTTATTTTCTATGTTGAACTATGACGGTTCAGTTTGTCACTACTTTCAGTCCACAGTTTGGATTTGTTACTCATTGAGTTGGTTGTAGTCACGCTACACCTTATACCTCGTGTGCAGATCCAAGTGCTTCCCGTTAAAGTAGTTGCCGAGTGAGCGGTCGAGATCTCGGAGGCTATCGAGGTAGTTGCATGGCGTTCACACACCTTGATTCTCCTTCATCATCTTTATTTGTATTTCAGTTCTTATTCCTCAGACATTGTAGTAGGCTGTATCCTGGTAATGCTCATGTACTCGGTGACACCCCGATGTTTGGAGAGATTTGTATTGCATTTTGGTTTTATCTCGGTTTTTAAATGATGTTTTCTTAAATATTAACTGCTTCTGTTTTATTTTCAAAGTTTTTACTTGGTTGAACTGGTTGAGTAGTTGGCTTGCCTAGTTACACGATAGGCACCATCACGACAGTTGGTTGTGGGTAGCGACAAATGGGTATCAGAGCCTAGGTTACATAGGTCTCACGAGTCACGAGTAGGTTTAGTAGAGTCTTGCGGATCGGTATAGAGACGTCTGTACTTATCTTCGAGAGGCTGCCAAACCCTTAGGAAATTTCACATTCTTATATTCTTATCGTGTGGATTTGTTGATTCCGGTAACTAAACTTCTCTTATTCTATTCTCTCGTAGATGGTGAGGACACGTACTACTGGGTAGGATGGACAGCCACTAGTACCATCAGCTAGGGCCGCGAGAGGCCAAGGTCGCGGTAGAGGCCGCAGTAGGGGCAGAGGTGCAGCTCGTATAGCAGCTAGGAAAGCACCTGCAGACCCACCTGTCGCTCTAGCTCAGGAGCAGGTACCCAATACAGTTGAGCCAGTGGGGCCATCTAAGGCATCAGCTATGCCTATTGTGATACCAGGCCATCAGGAGGCTTTGGTCCAGATATTGACAGTTTGCACAGGCCTTGATCAGGTGGTTTTGACTTAAGCCGCACCTGCCACTTCTCAGTCCGGGGGAGGTACTCATACCCCTGTAGCCCATACTCCAGAGGAGGTAGTGTAGGTATTTCAGATACCGGGGGTAATACGACCCCAACCGGTTGCAGCTGCTCAGGCCCCAGTAGTCCCTGTTATTTTTGATGATAGGCAGAGAAGGCTAGAAAGATTTGGGAAGCTTCAACCTCCATATTTTAGCGGTGTTGAGTCAGAGGATGCTCAGGGCTTTCTGGATAGGTACGAGTGGATACTTTGGACAACGGGTATTCTGGAGACCAGTGGGGTCTCATTCACTACTTTTTAGTTTTCTAGGTCTGCTTTCAGATGATGGGAGGCTTATGAGAGCCGTAATCCAGTCGGTGCAGCACCACTTACATGGTAGAAGTTCTCCGTTATCTTCTTGGAGAATTGCGTGCCGCAGTCTCGCATAGAGGATCTACGCAGATAGTTTTGAGTAGCTTAGCTAGGATGGCATATCTGTGATGCAGTATGAGATGAGGATTTCAGAGTCCGCTTGTCACACAGTTTGGCTGGTTCCCACTGACAGGGAGAGGATTCAGAGGTTCATCGATAGCCTCACATATCAGTTGCAGTTGCTTATGACTAGGGAGAGGGTATCTGGTGCTACTTTTGATGAGGTTGTCAATATTGCTCGGCAGATAGAGATGGTCCGCAGTTAGGAGCGGGGTGAGAGAGAGGCCAAAAGGCCTCGTAGGTCAGGAGGTTTTAGTGGTGTTTTTTCTGGAGGTCAGTTCTACCACGGTAGGGTCATCCTTATAGGCATGCTCAGACGGCTCGTCCAGTTCACCGTGGTGCATCATCCGGCTATAGTTTATACAGTACACATCAGGGCCAGTCATCTCTTAGTGCCCTTCCAGATTAGAGTTCATCCCATATACCTTTAGTTCAGGGCTTATCGGCACCAGGTTCTTCTAGCGGGTATTCTGGTGCTCGGGGCTCCCTCCAGTCCCCACCGCCATTTGCAGAGAGTGGTTGTTTCGAGTGTGGAGATATAGGTCACGTCAAGAGGTATTGTCTCCGCCTTACGGGAGGTCCACCTCAGTAGAGAAGTCAGCCTACGACTTCAGCACACATTACTTCACCACCCGGTCAGCCAGCTCGGGATAGAGCTCAGTCAGCTAGGGGTCTCCCTAGAGGGGGAGGCCGATCAGGTAGTAGTCAGGCCCGATTCTATGTTATTCGTGCCAGACCAGATGTTATTGCTTCAGACGCAGTGATCACAGGTATTGTATTAGTTTTCCATAGGGAGGCCTCTGTACTATTTGACCCTGGTTCAACTTATTCATATGTCTCATCATATTTTGCTCATTATCTGGATATGCCCAGTGAGTCCTTAGTTTCATCTGTTCATGTCTCTACACCGGTGAGCGATACTATTATTGTGGACCGTGTATATCGGTCTTGTGTAGTGCCCATAGGGAGTCTGGATACTAGAGTTGATATCTTGGTTCTTAGTATGGTTGATTTTGATATGATCTTGGGTATGGATTGGTTGTCTTCATGTCATGTTGTTCTAGATTGTCACGCTGAGATTGTGATATAGGCGATGACGGGGTTGCTGAGGATTGAGTAGAGAGGTTCTCTAGACTATGTTCCCAGTAGAGTGATTTTATATTTAAAGGCCCATCGAATGGTTAGGAAGGGTTTTTTTAATTTTATTTGGCATTTGTGAGGAATGTTAGTGCTGATGCTCCTACTATTGATTCTGTTCCGGTGGTGCGGGAATTTTCGAATGTGTTTCCTGCAGACTTGCTGGTCATGCCGCCCGATAGGGATATTCACTTCGGTATTGACTTAGTGCAGGGCACTCAACCTATTTCTATGCAACCATATCGCATGGCACCAGCTGAGTTGAAGGAATTGAAGGAGCAGCTTCGGGAACTCGTTGATAAGGGGTTTATTAGGCCTAGTGTGTCACCTTGGGGTACACCAGTGTTGTTTGACTAGCTTCAGGGAGCGAGGGTGTTCTCCAAGATTGATTTGAGGTCTGGGAATCACCAGTTGAATATTCAGGACTCGGATATTCTAAAGACAGCTTTCAGGACCCATTATGGTCATTATGAGTTCTTTGTGATGTCTTATGGACTGACCAACACCCCAGGAGCATTCATGCATCCGATACACAGTGTGTTTTAGCCTTATCTCGACTCATTTGTCATAGTGTTCATTGATGATATCCTGGTGTACTCTCGTAGCCAGGAGGAGCATGCCCAACATTTTAGGATTGTGTTGCAACTGTTGAGGGAGGAGAAACTTTATGCCAAGTTCTCCAAGTGTGAGTTTTGGCTCAGTTCAGTGGCATTCTTGGGGTACGTGGTATCCAGTGAGGGTATTCAGGTGGATCTGAAGAAGATAGAGGCGGTTCAGAGTTGGCCCAGGCTGTCCTCAGATACAGAGATTCAGAGCTTTATTGGCTTGGCCGGTTATTATCGTCGCTTTGTGGAGGGCTTCTCGTCTATTGCATCACCCTTGACCAAATTGACCTAAAAGAGTTCTCCTTTTAGGTGGTCGGATAAGTGTGAGGAGAGCTTTCATAAGCTCAAGACTGCGTTGACCACAACTCCAGTTCTAGTTTTGCCATCATCTTCAGGCGCTTGTACAATGTATTATGATGCTTCTAGGATCAGCATTGGGCATATGTTGATGCAAGAGGGTAGAGGAACTACCGTGTTCATGATCTGGAGTTAGCTGCCATCGTTCATGCATTGAAGATTTGGAGGCATTATCTCTACGGTGTGTCTTGTGAGGTGTTTACGGATCATCGGAGTCTCCAGCACTTGTTCAAACAAAAGGATCTAAATTTGAGGTAGCGAAGATGGTTGGAGCTGCTAAAGGACTATGATATCACCATTCTGTATCATCTCGGGAAGGAAAATGTGGTGGCCGATGACTTGAGTAGGAAAGCGGTAAGTATGGGTAGTCTCGCATTTATTCCCATTGGGGAGATACCCCTTGCAGTTGATGTTCAGGCTTTGGCCAACCAGTTCGTGAGATTGGATATTTTGGAGCCCAATCAGGTTCTATCTTGTATGGTTTCTCGGTCTTCCTTATATGACCGCATCAGAGAGTGCCAATATGATGATCCCCATTTGCTTGTCCTTAAGGACAGTGGTTCAGCACAGTGATGCCAGAGATGTGACTATTAGGGATGATGGGGTATTGAGGATGCAGGGTCGGATTTGTGTGCCCAATGTAGATAGGTTACGTGATTTGATTCTTGAGGAGGCCCACAGTTCATGGTATTCCATTCATCCGGGTGCCATGAAGATGTATCAGAACTTGAGGCAACAGTATTGGTGGAGGAGAGTGAAGAAGGATATAGTGGGGTTCGTAGCTTGGTGCCTTAACTATCAGCAGGTGAAGTATGAGCATCAGAGACCGGCTGGATTGCTTCAGAGGTTAGAAATTCCAGAGTGATAGTGGGAGCAGATCACCATGGATTTCGTAGTTGGACTCCCACGGACTTCTAGGAAGTTCGATGCTATTTGGGTGATTGTGGATCGGCTGACCAAGTCTGCGCACTTCATTCCAGTTGGTACTACCTATTCTTTGGAGCGGTTAGCCTAGATTTACATCCGGGAGATTTTTCGCCTTCACGGTGTGCCAGTGTCCATCATTTCAGATCGAGGCACATATTTTACATCACGGTTCTGGAGAGCAGTACAACGAGAGGTTGAGTTGAGCATAACCTTTCACCCTCAGACGGACGGACAATCCGAGTGCACTATTCAGATATTGCAGGACATGCTACGCGCTTGTGTCATTGATTTTGGGGTTTCTCGAGATCATATTCTGTCACTCGTGGAGTTTGCCTACAATAACAGCTACCAGTCAAGCATTCAGATGGCTCTGTATGAGGCTTTATATGGGAGACGGTGTAGATCTCCGGTGGGTTGGTTGAGCCGGGGGAGTCTAGGATATTGGGTACTGACTTAGTTCAAGAAGCATTGGACAAGGTTAAATTGATTCAGGAGCGGCTTTGCAAGACACAGTCCAGACAGAAGAGTTATACCGACAGGAATTTTCGTGATGTCTCTTACATGGTTGGGGAGAAGGTCCTGCTGAAGATTTCATCCATGAAGGGTGTTATGATGTTCGGAAAGAAGGTCAAGTTGAGCCCTCGGTACATTGGGCCGTTTGAGATGCTTCGAAGGATTGGGGATGTGACTTACGAGCTTGCCTTGCCACCTAGTTTTTCTGGTGTGCATCTAGTATTTCATGTTTCTATGCTCCAGAAGTACGTATGTGATCCGTCTCATGTTTTGGATTTCAGTACAGTTCAGTTGGATGGTGATTTGACTTATGATGTGGAGCCGATGGCAATTTTGGATTGTCAGGTTCGGAAGTTGAGGTCAAAGGATATAGCTTCAGTGAAGGTGCAGTAGAGAGGTCAGCCTATGGAGGAGGCTACTTGGGAGACCGAGCGAGATACGCAGAGCAGATATCCACGCCTATTTGAGACTCCAGGTAAGTTTCTAGACCCATTCGAGGACAAACACTTATTTAAGAGGGGGAGGATGTAACGACCCGGCTGGTCATTATTTTGAGAGTTATAGTCACGTTCCCCCATTTACTGCATCATTTGTGCTTTATAGTCGTTATATGACTTATCGGGTTAGATGGTTCGGGTCTGGAGAGATTTTAAAATGAATTGAGACACTTAGTCTAATAATGGAAAGCTTAAGTTGGAAAAAATAGACCGGATGTTTACATATGTGTAAACGACCTCGGATTTGAATTTTGATGGTTTCGTTAGCTCCGTTAGGTGATTCTGGACTTAGGAATGCGTTCGGATTTTGATTTAGAAGTCCGTAGTAGATTTAGGCTTGAAATGGCAAAAGTTTAAATTTTGGAAAGTTTGATCGGGAGTGGAATTTTTGATATCAGGGTCGGATTGGATTTCTGGAAGTTGTAGTAGGTTCGTGGTGTCATTTGTGACTTGTGTGCAACATTTGAGGTCAATCGGATGTGATTTGATAGGTTTCGGCATCGTTTATAGAATTTGGAAATTTCAAAGTTCATTAGGCTTGAATTGGGGTGCGATTCGTGTTTTTGATGTTGTTCGAGGTGATTTGAAGGCTCGACTAAATTCGTATCATGTTTTAGGACATGTTGGTATGTTTAGTTGATGTCCCGGGGGACTCGGATTGATTTTAGGTGGTTAACGGACTTGGAGGTTAAGTAGAGAAGTTGCTGAAGTTTGGAAGGCTGCTGGTGCAATCGCACCTACGGATGCGGAACAGCAGGTGCGAGCTCGTAGATGTGGAAGAGGGCATCGCAGATGCGGAGTTTGAGGTGAGGGAACAGATGATCACAGGTGCGACAGTTTTCCCGCACCTGCGTGACCGCAGATGCGGCAGAAGGACTGCAGAAGCGGATTTGGCATGTGTAGCTGGGATCCGTAAAAGTAGAGATTTGTCTCGCAGAAGCGAGTCCGCAGGAGCGGCATTTTGGGCGCAGGTGCAGAGTTAGCCGCAAAAGCGGGTTCTGAGGTGCACCTGCGAGACCGCAGAAGCGGTTAAGTTGCCGCAAGTGCAGAAAGCCTAGGAAGAAACTATATAAGCGAGGGTTCCGAGATGTTTACCATTTCTAACGTTTGAAGCTCAGATTGTGGAGGTGTTTGAGAGGGTTTTCAAGGGGATTCTTGAGGTACGTTCCTTGTGTTCATATTTCTTCAATAATTATGTTACCCCACTGATTTTCCACCTAGTTGGTGTGTGTTTTGAGGTGTAACTTGGGGGTTTGAGGCTAAGGTTTTACAGAGTTGATTTTGGGGATTTGAATGACCAATTGGTGTCGGATTTTGATGAATTTAGTATGACTAGACTCGTGAGTGAATGGGCTTTCAGATTTGGTGAGTTTTGTTGGATTCCGAGACGTGTGCCCGGGGGGCCGTTTTGAACCAATTCGGATTTTAAGTTATAACTTAGAAATTGCATGTAAAAGTGATTCCTTTAGCCCGTATTGATTGTATTGTAATGTTTGTGGCTAGTTTCAGGTCATTTGGATGCCGATTTGTATGGCAAAGGCATATTGGAGTAGGGATTTGCTCGGATTGAGGTAAGTAACACTTCTAAACTCTGTTCTGAGAGTTCAAAACCCCGAATATTTGTGTTATGTGATTGGTATTGAGGTGACGCACACGCCAAGTGACGGGCGTGTGGGCGTGCACCATGAGAATTGCGACCTGGTCGATTCCATGGCACTGTATAGTGGTTCGAACATGCTGATATCCATGTTTTCATCATGTGATAAAGTAATTGAGCTGTCACTCATGCCATATATCATGTTTAGGCTTTATTCCGGTACTGTTGGGGCCCATAGTGGTCGTTTCTTGCTGTTGTCTTACTGATTTCATTGATATTTCATACTTAGTCATATTCATTCATTTCATATAATATCTCAGTATCTGTTGTTATATATTAATACATCATATCATTGTTTTCGGGCTAGTATCGTGACATTGTGAGCCCGTGAGAGAGAGACTGGAGAGATTGATGACTGAGCGAGGCCGAGGGCCTGAATATGAGTGACATTTATGGGATCGGGCTGCACATCGTAGCGGTTATACTGATTTATGATAGCGGTTGGGCTGAAGGAGCCATTCCGGAGTCTGCACATACCCCAATAAGTGCGGTTGATATTATTGAGGGATGGATCTTCCCTGGACATAGACCTTGTCCGAAGTATTATATACCTGGAGATGGATCTTCTCCATGGGCTGGATTTGCCCTACTCAGTACTGGGTGACTGATGGTCAGTGATGTATATATTCCGGGATGGATTTTCCGTGGGCCGTATGGGCCATATACAGTACCGAGTGATTGATCATTTGAGAGTGTGAGCACATGATGTTGTCAGCATGGTACATCACATACCGCATGTGCATTGGCATTGTATAAGTAGAGGAGTTATATTCTTCATATCATTCAGATTTGATCCATTTTACTGTTTTGAGATATCTATCAAACTTGAAAGCATGTCTACGCTTCTGCACTGTTATTTTCTATATTGAATTGTGTCGGTTGAGTTCATCACTACTTTCAGCCCACAATTTGGATTTGTTACTTATTGAGTTGGTTGTACTCATGCTACAACCTGCACCTCGTGTGCAGATCCAGGTGTTTCCGGTTATAGCGGCTGCTGAGTGAGGGGTCGAGATCTCGGAGATTATCGAGGTAGCTGCATGGAGTTCACATGCCTTGACTCTCCTTCATTATCTTTATTTATATTTCAGTTCTTATTCCTTACACATTGTAGTAGGTTGTATCCTGGTATAGATGCTCATATACTCGGTGACACCCCGATTTTGGGAGAGATTTGTATTGCGTTGTGGTTTTATTTCGGTTTTTAAATGGGTTTTTCTTAAATATTAACCGCTTCCATTTTATTTTCAAATTTTTTACTTGGTTGAACTGGTTGAGTAGTTGGCTTGCCTAGTTCTACGATAGGCGCCATCGTGATGGTTGGTTTTATGTCGTGAAAAAAATCAAGAAATGTGCAAAAGCTAAAAGAAAATAGGGAAACTAAAAAGAAGACATAAATTAAAGATAGATTGAATTGAACAAGTCTATTCTTGAAGTTGAATCCTAGCAATAACAATTAGCTAATGAAGAACTAATCGCCATTGGTAGAGAATTAAAAACAAGAGATAGATTGTGAAACCCGACCCTTTAAAATAACAAGAACAACAATAAGCCTAAACTTATCACCTTTCTTGAATACCTAGAAGTGATCTAAGATTTCAAAAAGGGTTTAATCTTACCACCTTAAGTTGATTCTTGAAGGTTGAAGAATAAATCCAAGAGTAGCCACACACAAGAGTGCAAGAAAAATCTTACAATTTTTGTTTATATTGTCTATTATCATCCCACCTAAAATCAAAGAAGACACCCTTTATGTAGAGAGGCAGTCATGAAATTCTACCACAAAAACAAAGAAAGAAAGTCCTAACTACTTTAGACAAAATGTCCAACTACCTTAGGATAGGATCTTGAAAGTACAAAACCAATCTTGGAAATCGTAGAAATCTTGGAAAAGAAAGAAAGTCCTAACTACTTTGGACAAAATGTCCAACTACCTTAGGATAGGATCTTGAAAGTCCAAAACCAATCTTGGATAGAATCTTGGAAATCTTGAAGGAAATTTGCAAGCAACTTGGCACCAACTTGCACTCTACTTCTAGCACGACTATTGTACCATTATTTGACATCAAGTAAGTCCTTTCTATATTATAAAAACGTGACTTCATGTAGGACTAATTGGGCTGCAAGTTTGGACACATTTTAGGTGCCAAAATGGTACAAAAGTGGACTGATTATGACCTTCTTCAAAGGATGTCTCTTGGGATCCAATACTCCTCTTCTTGGACATAAATGTGGGCCATAAAACAATTGTAACACCTAGCCAATTCACATCCTTAATCCTTGAGCCCTTCCTCCCAATTAACAACTTAATTATTTGCACTTGAATTCTAATGACCTTATTTTGCAACTCTTTAGGTTGACATCTTGTTAAAGGCCCTCTTTGAGATTCCAAAGCTTCATCCTTGTCTTTGAATAGATTTTAGCTTCCTAGGATGCTATCAATCCGCCTCTCCAGAGTCCAACACACCAGTAGTGAGCACAGGTACTGATGAATGCAAGTGCGAGTGCGAGTGTGAGTGATTGAGAGTGTTGAGTAATTAGGAGGTGCTGAGTGATTGAGCATGATGATTGAGGTTGAATACTCCAAGAGAATTAACACATGAGTTTATCACTGTGGTGCATTACATTTGACATACATACTCGGCATGTAGGCATAGAGATGCATTTCCTCATACTATACGGTATTGTGACATTTATGACTTCTCATACACTATGACATGTAGGCATAAAGATATACTTTTCTCATGCTATATGATAATGGAGCATCTTATCTGTTGTTGAAAGTTTTTGGAAAAAATCATAATTTTTCTGACATACTCACATTTTGGTGACTTCGGTGAAAGATTTGGGTTTTACTGTTACACCTGAAAAGCATGCCTATTTTTCGTAACTATGAACGAGCTGAGCATCATATCTTTAAGTATTACGTGTGTTGCTTTTATTATATTGTTACGAGTAGTTCTTGGCTATTGATGTTGGACTCTGACTGTTGTCCAAGCTCGTCACTTAAGGTTAGGTTTGTTACTTATTGAGTACATAGGGCCGGTTATACTGATACTACACTTTTGCACCTTGCGTGCATATTTTGGAGCTGATGTTGCTGCGAGTGGCGGGAGCTGGCATTGAAGATGTACCTGCGTTATTGTTATAGCTTCCTCTTGTTCTTGGTAGATTTAGATTTATAAATCTGTTTATGTACGTTTCAAACAGATGACATATTTATTTCATACCAGCTTGTAAACTCTAAGTCTTAGAAGCTCATGATTTTTACACCAGTCCTTGGGGAATTGTATAAAATTTAGTTATTTCATTTTTGACTCTTATCATTATCATTATATTGTGGTTTATTGTTAATTGGCTTATGTCACACCCCGACCTCAGGGTGCGCGACCGGTGCTCAACCAAGATAACCCGGTCAAGCAAGCTTGCTGGATCCTTTCTACCCGACCTTACCTATGAATAGAGTGGAGATGTACTCCATTAATTAAACATTGAAAGGATTTATAAACAACCCCCATTTCATTACTATTAACAGCTTCATTCATAATTTCCAAAATATATTACATAATCATAGTTTGAAGTGGAACATGTGATATAAACACAACATTCTAGTTTGACTTCCTAACTCCAAAATACAACCCACGCTATGTCTACGGAGCCTCTATTAGATAGGAATAACATGATAATGCCGATGACAAGGCCCCGGCTATACCTCAAAACATTATACACATGAAGCCAAAAGACACAAGACCCCGATATGAAGTGGGGCTCACCAAGTTAGCTGAGAGGAGGATGTACTGCTATCACTGATCGATGTCTCCTGCTATGGAACTACATGCATACATTAAAAGATACAGCGCCCCCGGCAAAAACGATGTGAGTACCTGTGGAATAGTACTCATATGTAAGGCAGATAGAGCAACATATGGAAATACGGTAACTCAAATAAGAGGCAAATGAAGCACATCAAGAACTACAAACGACCTATAGAGTCGCATTTCAAGTCTTATTATACTTACTTCATTCTGAACTTCTTTTGGGATCAAGTGTGCCATATGAACTATACGTGGGATACACAATATAATGTAAATGTAACAACATGTACAAACAAGGGCAATGGAAGTGGCATCTATTGTTCATATTGGCTATGCGTCTCACCAGACCTCCACAACCCTCTCTTACTATGCATGTGTTCATCCATACCGCACACATATGCGTTTCATAGACCGTCCATAGTGTTTATTTATACCGTACACCTATGCATTTCATAGACCGTCCATAGGATCACATATACAATACACCTATGTGTTTCATAGACCGTCCATAGGATCAAATATACAATACACCTATGTATTTCATAGACCGTCCATAGAATCACATATACAATACACCTATGTGTTTCATAGACCATCCATAGGGTTCACATAACACCTCATTATGCACAAGACCATAGATAAACTCAAAGTGACATGATTAACAATATATTAATACATGCATGGTGAATCAATTAGTCGATTTCAATGGCACATGGCCCATAATCATTTTCCATAAGATTCATCATCATTTAGCATAAAACGTCCCACTTCCATCTCATTATTCAATCGCTTGTAATTTGAAGGCCATTAGCTATGCTCATGATTCTTGTGGACTTAACATCGAAGTCATTTGCATTTATTATTTTAGAAGCATACCTACTATGATTGAAACCTATTGGAACATACAATGCCTCATAATTCTCATTTTGGCGATGCGGCCACATTTCAAGTTCATACTATTACTTACTTGTACTTACCATGGGTGATCATAGGACATTTATAACATTTATCATATAAAGGAGTCAAAACTCATTTCATAATCTTTCACACATTCTTTCATTTCATTGGCACTATTGGCCACAATTGTAATTCTCACTCTTGGCACTATGGCCACATTTATCATATCCCATACTCGCTTCTTTCACTTTCAAGACTTATCAAAGGTTATCAATAATAAGATCATTTCAAATCAAGACTTTAGGTACACATATGAGCAATTAAGAGTCTTAAGCACATTGAGTTTTTCTCACACAATTTGGCACCATAACTTTCATGTGATACGCGACTCAAAGCCATAACAATTTAATACACATATCATTCGGGAGCACATTCTCGAAGGATAACAAAATGTGATAGGAGCATTCGGAACACGTTTTGAATACATAACTTTTGACACTTTGCTTACTCGGGACAATCGAATTTATTGGGAACAAATCAGAACATGGGAATAAGGAACTTGAGCCAACCATACTTGAAACTTACGGGAACATCATGGAATTCAATTCTAAGAGAGTAGTTTAGCCAACATACCTTGATTCAGCCCTTTAGTGATATTACAATGATTCACTATACTAAGAAACTTCAATCTACAATAATAACATCCAATGAGACCAATATTAGTAGCAATTTCCACAATTTAGGTCATCTAGGCACTTTATCAAACACCTAGCAGACATAAATCTCTACAACTCTTAACCATATATTTATTCATCCAAATACCACCATTAACCAACACTTTATCCCACCATCATTCTTAAACATCTTATAACTTCCAACATCACATGCATGACCATCCATCCACACCCAACCAATAAAATTCTACCAAATAATCACTTTTCAATCTCTATAATGGTTATGTGTTTAAATTAGGAAAATTATGGCTTTCAATCAGCATTCCATGAGTTCCAATTCTTAATTAATACTCATATTCCCATAATATATCCATGCATGTAAGTCTAAGGGTGTAGGATTACCTTTTGGAAGAAATCTTGCAAAACCCTCCTTTGAGTTCTTAAAGAAATCTCTAAAAAATCTAGGTATTTTATGTGTAAATTTCATCAATACTAGTGTAGAAATGATAGAATTTCACACCAAGATAATGGGGATTGCTTAACTTGAATAAGATAGGGGTTGGTGGTCTTGATAAAGTGAAGAAGAACTCCTAAATCCGTCCAAGTGAAATGGGTGAAATGAACCCCCAAAGTGAGTATTTAAAGAAAAGCTTCAGGTGGGTGTAGTGTGCCAGTGCCAACGCCAAATGCCTATACTTCACTAGTTTTCAAAGTTGCTGAGAGGGATAGCGTGCCACAAACGGCGCATTGCACTTTCCCTAGCACGCTCCCAGTTATTCTTTTTTCCATTTCTTGCTTCTCCACTCACTCTCAATTGATACCTTGCTATGATATATACCCGAATTGACTTCCAAACTTTCATATAAGTATGAAACCATGTTTACATAATAACATCCTTTCCATTTAATGTATCCAACTTGTTACACACAAATTCTTCCCATTCACAAAATCCTTAATATGTTCTAACACACCTTAAACATATATTTTTATTTCACAATAATGTGGTTCTATCGCATAGGTCTCCTTTAATACTCGAATACGTTATTCCCAAATACCGCTGGTGCACTTTAAAATCTTAAATCAATAGGAAATTTTAACGGGGCCTTACATTCTCCCCCGCTTAGGATCATTCGTCCTCGAATGAGGGTTAGAGTCCACCATAGACACCCAATGTGACTTACATCTTCATCCACACACCAATAGCTCCAAAATTGGGCTAAATCCCTAAATTCCAAAAACTTTCGACAGAGTTTCCCCTGTATTTGGGCCTATCCACCTGTCAGAGAGCCCCAGAACCCACTCTTAACAACATATACATAAACCAAAGACGTAACATAACATAAAAATAACACCAACAGTGACATCCTAGGCATTGTATTATCAAAATGGAGCATTTGCATAAACTATATAAGTTTGGACATAACTCATAAAAGGTAAACTCCTAACATACTTTTAACACACAACACTTCCGTGATGATCTTGACTTTCTCCATAGATTAGTGAACAAGTTCTAGCCCCTATCAACTCTGCTACACAAACTTTGGACCATCCCATGAGAGAATTTCATCTCCTGCCACACGAGATGCCACATAGTGGAATAACAACCCACTACACGATAACATCAATATTTAAATCTCATCCCAAATAAGGGGAATAATCACAATCCACCCCTACAAGGGCACGTGTAATTTTGAGTGTGGGCCTTATGACCCACCCTTCCTCGGTTTGCTAATGATATTCTCAAAAATATTTTTTATTATTTTGCATACAAGGGAAACAAAAGTATAAATATATTTTTATATTCACCTATTAACCTTTCACCCTCTATATATAGCTTCGTTTGTACTTTCAACCATTCACAACATCATTATTTCCTTGGCTCTCTTGGCCACACTTATGATTTTTCATTCATGGCACGGTGGCCGTATCTCATACTCCACACTTTCATTTATTAACATTCATGGATCATCATCATAAATATCAACAAATAGAATATTCTAGAAATCACAACTTTAGATTTATTAGTAATGAAGACTTTAAACACAATAGATTTCTTTCCAAGAAATAGAGTAAAATGATTGGCAATCGAAGCACAAGTTAAAATCATAAACGTGTAACACATCATTTGTTCTTGAAATACTTTTTCCCAAAAAGGGCAATACATAATTTCAACTCATGAAGATATAAGAGCTCAAAATAGATTAGAAATATTTACAAAGCATAACATTAGTTAAAACAACCATATTTGGGCATGTCTCGGGTATATAAGCTTTTAGGTAATTTTATTTTCGAAGTCAGTTTGGAACAAAGGAATCAAGGCTTATTTCATAACCTTTCTCACATCATTTCATTTCCTCGGCACCATTGACCACAAGTATAACTTTCATTCTTGGCACGTTGGCCACACTTTACATCTCTAACCCACTTTTTTCACTTTCAAGCATCCTTATAGATTATCAACAACAAGACATTTCAAATCAAGACTTTAGGTACACATACAAAAAATTGAGGTTTTAAACGAATGGAGTATTCTTTCCAAGTTAAGCATAATGGACTTTCATTTGAAACATGACTCAAGCCATAACATTTTAATACACATATCATTCGTGAACACATTCCCGAAGGATAACATAATGTGATAGGAACATTCGGAATACATTTTGAATACATAATACTCGACATTTACTTACTCGGGACAATCAAATTTATTGGGAATAACTCGAAACATGGGAATAAGGAACTTGAGCCCACCATACTTGGAACTTACGGGAACATCATGGAATTCAATTCTAAGAGAGTAGTTTAGCCAGCATACCTTGTTTGAGCTTTTCTTAAGTTACTATAACGTCCCAACACTTCTAGCAATAACAATCTATAGGATGATAGCGAAAATCGGATAATAATTAGAAGGAGTCTCATGGTGTAACTCTCTTAGGAATTTTGTCAAGTATGCAAAGTAGACTATAAAGCTCTACAATGGAAAACCCTTCCTCTCTCAACCAATTTCCATAAGAAACTAACCCAAATGGTTCATTAAATCCCACATACTACAACCTATTGTCACATGCATGGCCTATTTCCAACCCCCATAATATACTTGAACTCATAACCTCTTGTATGAAAACTTAGGAGTAGGACTTACCCGGATAGATGATAATCTAGTGATTGCCTTCCTTTATTCTTGAAGATTGGTGCAAGAATGAGCGATTAGAATGCTAAGTTTCCTCCTTCTCTCTCTAAAATACTCTTACCTCTCTCTAAAATCATCAAACATTTGCTTCAAAATGAGCCCCTAAGGCTATTTATCAAAATGGGGTCAGTTTATGAAAATAGGAATATGGACCTTCCGAACTGAGGTCTGTACGTCACAGAATGGACCTCATAATAGATATGCGGCTCGCAAAATGGGCTGCGAAAATGATGCCAAGAACTGGGCTGGTCTGGACCGGTCTGCGACAGGTCTGCGGTGTGCAGACCACTTATGCGGCCGCACAGTGGACCACAGAATCGCCCAACGAAATTCTTCATGCCAAATCTATGATGGAAAATGTGGACCGCGAAATGGATATGTGATCGTAGAATGGGATGCAAAACGACCTTCAAAATTCAACCATTTTTCTGCTCAACTCTACGATGGGTATGTGGCCCGCGAAGTGGTTCTGCGGTCGCAAAACTGACCGCAAAATTGCCTTTTTCTGCCAAAAATTTCCATCAACCCCTCAGTGCATTCTTCAACACAAAAAGTCCGTATCGAGGCGAGATTTTACGAGGCCTTACCTAGGCACCACAAAACCTTAAATTCCTTGGCAAAATTTTACGGGGCCTTACATACACCCCAGCAAAATTCTCCCAAACATCCAACACAAAACCCTAAATGATTTTCTCTTCTTTTCAAGTTCTAGTTGGAGGAAAACCTAATGGTTGAAGAACCAAGATAGAAGCTGAGATATTCACCAAATATCTCAAGTGTACTACCCTCTTTCATTCATTTTGTCTGTTGTAAATGTAGAGACATTCGTTCAATAATTGTAAGAACTCCCGGGACGGTGATCCGAAGCCACGAGTTCGAGTTATTCAACTTGTAGTGGACTATTTTGTGGGCTGTTTTGTATTGTTTTTGGGTTGTCTGTTTTGCTGCTATTTTATGGAGTTTTGGAGGAGAAAGGGTGTGGAGAAATACCACATAATGGAAGAATGGTGGGATGGTCATTCATCATTACATTTTCAGGTTGTTTGACACTACTATGATTGTTGTTTTGTGTATAAAGTGATTAGGGTGTGTGTGGGCTGTTTTGTGGTATATTATGATGGAGATAAGGTTGGAAAATTATGTATACATGTTGTTATTGTTGTGTTCTTGTTGTTGTTGGTTTTATGTTGAATTGTGGGGATGTAAAGATTATAGGGGAGATGCTGCCTGGTTTATTATAAAATAAGCTTGTCGTTTGTATACAATAGTCGAACCTTCTGTTACGTAATGATAATATTATTATCGTTGTTGTAGATTAAGGTGTGATGCGACGAGTTCAAAGTGGTTATTGGACAGATTGTGATAAGGTATGTTAAGGCTATCCCTTCTTTCCTTTTGGCATAATCCATATGATACAATGAAACGAGCAAACATGCAACTTTCACAAATGGCTCTATTCTTAGAATTGCTAGGGTTGCCTATATGTCCTATTATTATATCGTCTATTCATGGGTCTCGAAAAATATGTAAGTTGATTAATATTCGAAGGCATAATGATCTTATAACATTCTGAGAGATCTTATTGACTTACTTCATTATGCATTGCATTCATTTATACATGTACATTGACCCATGACCAGATGGCATTATATACGCATGTATTATATGTATATGGGGTATGGGGAAAGGTTACGGCATTATATATGCACCACCACCTGATCAGCTGGTATACGTTGATGATTTCACCCATAGAGGCTGAGATGATAAGATGGGATGCCCTCAGAGGCTTGATGATATTATGTACGCATATACCTATGCATGATATGACATTTTTTATGCATATACATGACATTACAAATATTTCATGATTCACAGAGCTATTCAGACTTATAGGTTGAGTTCTTTACTCCATGTTTTTCTTTCATGTCTTTTATATACTGCTTTTCATGCCTTACATACTCAGTACTTTATTTGTACTGACGTCCCTTTTACCTGGGGACACTGCGTTTCATGCCCGTAGGTCCCGATAGACAGGTTGACAGTTCTTCTAATAGGCTATCAGCTCAGCGGAAGGTGTTGGTGCACTACACTTACTCTAGAGTTGCCTATTTGGTCAGTATACCTTATACATGTTTAGATTGGTATGGCGGGCCTGTCCCGACCTTTATGATATTTATGTACTCTTAGAGGCTTGTAGACATATATCATGTATATGGATGGTTGTATGGCCTTGTTGGCCTATGTTTTGAGCGTACAAATAATCATTTCGGTCTTATAGGCCTGTATGTCACATGTATGAGTTTGTATACCATGTTGGGTCATTCTATGTCTAGTATTCCCTTATGTTTTATTCTGGTTATCTCATGAAGGACATTCTGGTCCACTTACCCATGATGGTATGATAAGAAAGTTATGTTACATTGGTACTCAGTTGAGTAAGGCACGGCCCTACGGTTCAGATCATAATAAAAGTGGTATCAGAGTAGTTCTATCATAGGGAGTCTACGAGCCATGTCTCGTAGACTCTTGTTTATGGGCGTGTTATGCACCACACTTATAAGTAGAAGGCTACAGGGAATTTAGGACTGTCACCTTTCTTCTTACTCTAGATCATGTGGTAGAGCTCAGTTGTAAGAATTCAAACTCCTAAATTCTATTTTATTCGTAATACAATGACACCTACATCCGGAAGGACAGTTGGTAAGAGATTGCATGTGGATGTGGAAGAGTTGAATCAAAGGCACTCAATTTTGCATCATGCTTATGATGAGTAAATGTGAGGTCTTTAGCAGATCATGTGTATACTAAGGCATGTAAACTTCTTGATAAGGAGCCCTAAGGCAAGAATATTTATCTACCCATATGGTAAACAGAAATAAGTGAATCAGAAGGTAGATACAAATTTCAGCAAGTAAAAGCAGCAACGTGAAGAAGGGTACAAGGTACCCAGTTAATGAAGATTATCAGTATTTACAATTCAGGCAGAGAAATATAAGCATTTTGAATTACCTTCAATAGTAACAGAGGTATGTACAATTGGCCACACCCATATCAGTTATGCCCTAGGGGAGCTAACAAATATAATTTAAAAGAAGGATGGGATAACAAGATCTAGCTGGGGTTAGAGTAACCCAAAAGGGTGGATGAATTGTTAGCATTAGCTGACATTTCCGAAGGATATTGCAAACGTGGTAATAGTTCTCCTTGTGAGACACCTAGATGGTTCACTCTAGAATAGTATAGTTAGATATGAATAATAGCATGTTCATAAAATTCAGAAGATAGGCACTGAAATCCTAGAAGGGATAGATATTTACCTTAATATGGCTCACGTCCCTAGTAAAGAGAGAATGTTAGGTGACCCGAAGAGCCAGTGGATGGAGCAAGGAGAGCTAAAAGCGAAAGCATGTTTTGTTGAAGTTTTCAGAATAAGGTAATAGACGAAAATATTAGCAAGAGAATAAGAAGAGAGTAAATGAAGTACTATGAGTAAGATGTAATAAATGGATGATGACGGTAAATCAAAATATGACAGGATGATAGAGTCTATAGTCAAGTGAAGGAAAAGACAAGAGGTGAATGTCCTTGAGACAATAAAGAGTATAAGCCATAAAGTCACATCCGCATTTTGAGAAATGAGTTAGTGACTCCAACGTGATTACCAGAAGGAAAAGTTAGACCCTCGGAGAAATAAAAATTAGCATGGGCTAGTGAACAAGATATATTGAACATGAATTAGGGATCGGGAGATTTGATAATAGTCGACATCGTGAGAATTTTATAGATCGCGTTTCGGCAATGATACAACGGAAGAATAACCTTTAAAGGTTATTCAGGAAGACGCTTCCTAAAGCAAGTCATGTGAACAGAGCTAAACTTAAGGGACTAAGTGTGTCTGTTACACTAGGTGTCACCCTCGTGCATAAGAAATTCAATTATCCTTGATACAGAAGGGTTACCTCAAGGCGAGTAAGAGTCAGTAAGGATGTGAAAAGACACCAATGATCAAGAGAAGGGGGAAAATAGTGTGATATAGTATTAAGTAGGGGTTATATGGTTCAGGTAACTATGGAATAGTAAAGGAAGAATGCGGTAAAAAGACACAAGGAATGAGATTGTATTTATTCAAATCCCACAGATATGTTACGACTCTTGAACATTATGCAAGCACGACACCTGGGAGAGGAAGTAAGGGTTCCCGCCTGGGATGTTATTGATAAATAAGTGCAAATAAACACTTGATACATAAGGAGCCAATGCGAGAGGTAAGTGAAGACAAAGGAAATAACCCAGGAGAGATTACGCGAAATACAGATATGAGAATGGACCAACGAGTAGCTAGTAGTTAATTTAGGAAGAGTCTAGTTATGGCTAGACAAGAGGACATAGATAAATCAATAGATCATGAAAGATAAATGTAGTGAACCCCAACATAAGGAATTTAGTCTCGCAGATACGAGATCGCAATCCTTGAAAAATTATCAAATAGGAGTTGGGGTATTTAAAGGTACCATTTAAGTTTCACGAAAATAAGAGAGAGTGCCACTAAGGAGACAATCAAAATTTGAGTTTAGAAGTAAACCTACGAGCACAAGGGCACAAATGTATGTAACTAAGGATATTTATAGGCGATGTAACAACATCAAAAATTCCATCGGGTATAAGATGTAATAATCTCACAGCTTTACAAGAGTCAGGGAGTCTCCCCTAAGTACTACAATGAAAGACTAGTTGAGGAAATAAGGAAAAAGGCTTCAACCTAAGCATAGCGACCTAAAGAAATAATGGTCTTGTAACAACAGTCTCACTACAACATCATATGCACTATATAAGAAAGTGGCACCTATTGTGACTAATGAACGGGAAGAAAAATCAAAAGTAATATTCGAGTTCATATAGGTTGCATGAAATTCCAATATGTGTGGGCACTAAGATAAGCCAAGTATTCATGCAGCAAGTGGTAGAACGATCAGGAAAAGTAATTGCTTATGTTTAAAGGCAACAAAGAAGGCACAAAAGGAAATCTATGGTGCTAGCAAGTTAAAGGAAGGTTTCGAGTAGTATATATCGATATGTATAGGTCGCAAGGTAAAGTATGGTATAATGACAAGGTTTTTCGTAGATAGGCGTAAGGATAAGAAAAGGTGGGTGAGAAGGTGACAATAATAGGTAAGGCCTCGGGTTTAAGCCCATCAAAACAAGAGAGCTGATGGTTTCCGTAAGTTATAGAAAGCTCAGTATATCTTGAATTAACTCGGAGGAGTCTAAGATTAGGAGCATTTAGAAGAGATGGAATGCTACCCTGGTAGTAGAATAAGGGTGTAATTGTGATAGATAAGAGGATGACGTGTAGGCCTTTGATTGAGTAGTGATTTAAAGAAAAGGGATTTTGTGGATGGCATGGGATTAGACTACCCCAAAAGATTAATCACATTAGGATGCTATGACTGTCAAGCCCCAAACTCGGGGAGCGCGACCGGTGCTCAACCGAGTTAACCCGACTGAGCAAGCCTGTTAGATTTAATTATACCCAAATTTATCTTTGAATAAAAAGGAGATGTACTCCGTTAAGCAAATACTGAAAAGTTATCATTAACCACTTCCATTTCATTCCCATTAACAGCATCATTCAATATTTCCAAAATAGTACGAGTTTATAGATTTAATGAAAAATATGTTGCCAAATACCAACAGCTCTAATTCAATTCCCAACATCAAACACCACCAACAACCTGTCTACGAAGCCTCTAAGTACAACATAAGAGTAATATGGAGATGCCGGCAACAAGGCCCCGGCTATACCCCAAAACACTGTACATGATAAATAAAAGATATATGACCCCGAAATGAAGTGGGGCTCACCAAGTCAGTTGAAGAGAGTGTACCACTATCACAGATCAATGTCTCATGCTGTGGAACCACCTGTATTCATTAAAGATGCAGCGCCCCTGACAAAAGAGACGTTAGTACTGTCGAATCATACTAGTATGTAAAGCTAAAAGTCCTCTTTCAAAATAGAATGACCGTATAAGAAAAGAAAAATCATAGAAATAAGAAGTCACAACCAACTATATCCAAATGCCCAATTGAAATATAACAATTTTCAAAACACGTAAATAATATATATTTTTGGTTGGGAGATCATTAGCACCGATATACCACCGTCTTTGTTAGCACAGAGTCCGATCATGCCCGATCGGCTATGCCATCTCCCCACGAACAATGTGGTTTTACATGTGATGCGAAAGAAAGTTGTTACGAAGAGTAGTACCACCATGTGCGTAACATGGCGTCCGATCTCCACCTGATCAGCTAGGCCGCCTTCCCACATATGCCGTGTGGGTTGATTTTTACCAATCTACAATTATTACCAGTTTCATGGCAATTAAAGGGAATAATTTCACAATTTTACCAATATTTCAATTTCATCCCAAATAAGGGGAATAATCACAATCCACCCCTACATCGGCATGTGTAGTTTCAGGTGTGGGTTATGACCCACCCTTCCTCGGTTTTGCTAATGATGCTCCCAAAAGCATTTTAGATTTGATTTACACACATAGGTAACATGAATACAATTGTACTCACCTCAACATCTTTCAGATTGTATAAATTCTCATCAGTATTTGCAGTCATTTACAACGACAATATTTCCTTGGCTCATTTGGCCATTCACAAAATTCTTTATTCCTGGCACGATGGCCGTATTTCATATTCCACACTTTCACCTCTTTCAATTTCAAAGATCACCATCAAATATCAACATATAGAATATTTTAGCAATAATATACCTCAAATTTATTAGTAATGAAAACGTTAAACACAAAAGGTTTCTTCCCAAATAATAGGGCATACCGACCAGTAATACAAGCACACATCAAAATCATAAACAATCAATACACCATTTATTCTTATAATACTCTTTCCCAAAAATGACAATATACACTTTCAACACCTGAGTATGTAAGAACTTGAATCGTACTGGATATATTTATAAAGCAAAGCATCAGTTAAAGCAGCCACTTATGGGCATGAATTGAGTACAAAACCTTTTAGGCAATTCTATTTTCGAAATTATTTTAAAACAATTGAGTCGAGGCTCATTTCATATTCTTTATCGCATCCTCTCATTTCATTTGCGCTACTAGCCACAATCATAACTTAAATTCTTGACACGTTGGCCATACACTATATCCCCAATTCAATTATTTCATTTTCAAGCATCTTTATAGATTATCAACAACAAGATATTTTCAATGAAGACTTCAGGTACACATACGAGCAATTTAGAATCTTAAGCACATCGAGTTTTTCTAACCCAATTGGTATACTTGTTTTCAGTTAAAACACGACTCAAAGTCATAACATTTTAATATGAAAACCATAATTTTAACATATATCTTTCGACATAAGGCTCATTCGGAATAGTCAAGTTTATAGGAGATAACCCGAAATATAGAAATTAGAAATCTCGAGCCAACTATACTTAAACTTACGGGAACATTATGGAATTCGATTCTAAGAGAGAAAGTTTAGCCAACATACCTCAATTGAGCTTTTTTACACTCTAAAATATTCCAGAAATCTTAGCAACATCAATCTATTTTGTAAATGTAACAAATTGAATCAAAATTAGGAGGATGATCATGGTTCTAGCTCATTTGAGCATTTTGTCAAACACTAGGTGTGCATTAAAATTTCAAGGTTCTTTTATGGTGGGTTCCATCATCCCAAACCCATTATCTGCCATTCTTAGCTCAACAATCTTCTTATACCCTTTGATAACACACATATTCAAGATGGACAAATCCCATGCCCAAATATTATCTTACTAATTGCCCAATTCTAGGCAAAATTCGAAATTGAGGGTTAGGGTATAGAATCGTACCTTTAGGATGAAGACCTTATGGGTTTTCCTTGTTAATCTTCCAAGATTTGAGCAAGAATTGATGAATAATTAGCCTAGGGTTTCCTTTCTCTATAGAACACTCTCATTTCTCTCCAAAATATAAGATTTTTGCTCAAAAATGGTCCATTGTGTCTATTTAATGAAGTAGGGTCGGGTTATAAAAACTCAAAAATAAAGCTCAGGAATAGGATATGTGGTCGCATATGTGACTGCAAAATGGCTATGCGGTCCACATATCGGCTGCACAATTGGCCTCCGGAACTGGGAAAGATTTGCCTAGGTTTGCGGTCACTATGCGGCCTACAGACCTGTTTTGCGGTCGCATAATGAACCGCAGAACAGTTCTGCGGTCGTATAGTCGATCGCAGAATGGAATCCAAACCCGCCCATACCTGCCTCACTCTACGGCCATTATGCAGCCCGCAGAGTGATTCTGAGGTCGTGTAATGGACCGCAGAAAAGCATTTCTCTGCCATAAAGTTTCCTTTACACCTCAGTGCATTGTTCAACCCAAAAAGTCTGGCACACACAAAACCTTGAATCCTCAAACACGTAAGCCTATTCCGGCACCACGAAACCTTGAATTCATTTGCGATATTTTTACGGCGCTTTACACTTAAATACTTTGAAATTTTTCGGGGTGTTATAATGACATATAGTTATTGAAGTATAGTATCACCCCTAGGTGGATTAGGAAAATCACTTCAGATGTTCCTCGTTGAGACGTGAACCCTAGTGATAATGTATTACGTAAGAGATTTCAAGTTATCAGTGGTAGATTATGGATCAACATTAAGGTGAATTAACAATGGATAGATAAAAGTTCCAAAGTATGAGATGAGATTAGGCTGTCATTCTTAAGACGAACAGTAATGAGGAAGCATTAAAGGACTTAGATTTATAATTGTAAAATAAGCAGCGAGAGAGTAACCTGGAGTTGGGTAGCAGACCTAGATAATAATAAAACCAAAGTAAGAGTTATGGTATAGTATAACCTATCTAGATGAAGTAAAGCCATAATGATAGATAACCGAGTCTATGAAACAAAATATAGCAATAGTCGTAAATTCGACAAAGTACCGAGCGAATAACTTTAGTACACCTACAGATGCCCAAAGGGCCAGCTTGTCATAGTACTACATATGTTCACAAAGTGAGGCCTAGAGATTGGCTAATAGCTGGAGGAAAAAGGAGAGAAGATAGCATAGGCGCAGTACAAGGACATAGTCGTACAGGCTACATGACAAAAGGTAGCAACAATTACGAGAATGGAAGAATTCCGACCACAGGTCGTGGTGTGAGAAAGAGGCCTAAAGGGGGAATGCCCTGGCCTTTGGATTTATTCACAAGACAATTGCCTAGATAGAAAGGATAGTACTAAAGTATTCGTAAGAGCTATCCGATTATGAGACCAATAAGGGCATTAGTCAATATTCGAGGACGAATGTTCCAAAGGGGGGAATAATGTTAGGCCCCATGTTTTCGTACGTAAAAGTACATCGTAAGTCAATTGATGTAGGCTAAAAATTGAGATCATGTTTGAAAGTACATAAAGTAAGTTAATAATGTTACTTTGGAGGTTACAAATATTAAATATCATGGATAACAAATACCAAGAGGGTTGGAAAGCTTAGAAGCTAAATGAATTGAAGAAAATAAGTTTCATCGAAAGTCGATAATTTTGGAATATTATAACATGAACTTTGGGGGTGAGATTAGAGTTCTTAACATGATAAGGAGGTTATGTTATGAGTTATTTTAGTCATATTATAGTCGTGTGTTACGTTTTGAAGTCAAGCGAGTTGTGGAACAAAAGTTGGCAAAGGTCATCACAAGTTACATTCATAATGTGCTGAAACTTTGGTAAAATGTAGCTGAGGTTTTCTCCCAATATACTTTGAATTACGGGATGATCCACCTACAAATTGAAGATCTATGAGTCTAGTTTCTAACACATTAAATCGTTTATCGATACGACATCAGAGTAGAGAGATATTTGCAGTTTCGCGAGACTGCGCAGACTACATGGGTGACAAGTAGGTGTGTCACCTACTTGCTTAAATGAAAAGACGAAATATGTCCAAAAAGGGGCTAGTTTGAGTCGGCCAAAGAGACCTTTTAAGGGCTGGTTTCCTTCAGATATTACACTCATTATAGATAAAAAAATAAAATCAGAGTTACACCCCAGCAAACGTCTCACAAAAATTCAACACAAAACCCTAAATGCTTTTCTCTTCTTTTCAAGTTCTAGTTGGAGGAAAACCTAAGGGTTGAAGAACAAAGATCAGAGCTGAGATATTCACCAAAAAGGTAAGTGTACTGCCTTATTTCATACATTTTTTCTACTGTAAAAGTAGAGAAATTAGTTCAATAATTGTAAGAACTCACGGGATGGTGATCGGAAGACGTGAGTTCGAGTTATTCAACTTGTAGAGGACTGTTTTATTGGCTGTTTCGTGTTGTTTTTGGGTTGTCTATTTTGCTGTTGTTTTATGGAGTTTTGGAGGAGAAAGGGTGTTGAGAAATACCACATAATGGTGGAATGGTGGGATGGTCGTTCGTTGTTATATTTTCAGGTTGTTTGACACTACTATGGTGGTTGTTTTGTGTATGAAGTGAGTAGGGTGTGTGGGGACTGTTTTGTGGTATATTGTGATGGAGATAAGGTTGGTAAATGACGTATACATGTTTTTATTTTTGTGTTCTTGTTGTTGTTGGTTTTATGTCGAATTGTGGGGATGTAAAGATTATAGGGGAGATGCTGCCCGATTTATTATAAAATAAGCCTGTCGTTCGTATACGATAGTCCAACCTTCCATTACGTAATGATAGTATTATTATCGTTGTTGTAGATTAAGGTGTGACGCAGAGAGTTCAACATGGTTATTGGACAGATTGTGATAAGGTATGTTAAGGCTATCCCTTCTTTCCTTTTTGGCATGACCCATATGATACAACGAAATGAGCAAACATGCAACTTTCACAAATGGCTCTATTCTAAGAAGTACTAGGGTTTCCTATATGTCCTATTATTATATCGTCTGTTCATGGGTCTTAGCAAATACGTAAGTTGATTAAGTTTATCCGAAGGCATAATGATCTTATGACATTCTGAGAGATCTTATTGACTTACTTCACTATGCATTGCATTCATTTATACATGTACATTGACCCATGTTCAGATGGCATTATTTACGCATATATTATATGTATATGGGGTATGGGGAAAGGTTACGGCATTATATACGCACCACCACCTGATCAGCTGGTATACGTCGATGATTTCGCCTATAGAGGCCGAGATGCTAAGATGGGATGCCCTTAGAGGCTTGATGATGTTATGTACGCATATACCTATGCATGATATGATATTTATATGCATATGCATGACATTACAATTGTTTCATGATTCACAGAGCTATTCAAACTTACAGGTTGAGTTCTTTACTCCATGTTTCCTTCATGTCTTTTATATACTGCTTTTTATGCCTTACATACTCGGTATTTTATTTGTACTGACGTCCCTTTTGCTTAGGGATGCTACATTTCATGCCTGTAGGTCCCGATAGACATGTTGACAGTCATCCTAATTGGCTATCAGCTCAGCGGAAGGTGTTGGTGCACTCCATTTACTCCGGAATTGCTTATTTGGTCAGTATGCTTTGGACAAGTATAGATTGGTATGATAGGGCCCTGTCCCGGACTTTATGACATTTATGTACTCTTAAAGGCTTGTAGACATATGTCATGTATATGGATGATTGTATTGACTTGTCGGCCTATGTTTTGAGTGTACAAATGATCATTTCGATCGTATAGACCCGTATATCACATGTATGAGTTTGTATACCATGTTGGGTCATCCTATGTCGAATATTCCCTTATATTTTATTCTGGTTATCTCATAATGGACCTTCTGGCCCACTTACCCATGATGGTATGATAAGGAAAATTTGTTATGTTGGTACTCGATTGAGTAAGGCACTGGGTGCCCATTGCGGCCTTGCAGTTCGGGTCATGACATGGTGGGACTTGTGGTATTTTTGTATCATTATGGATTCTACATTTAAATATTAGAAAGGTAAAAGGAATAACTTTAGATCCACAGAAGGTCTCTTCAGAGTGGGTGTCTCGATTGTGGTACTTTTGGTGTGCTTAAGAGGGAATACAACGGCTTATGGGCCTTAGAGCGGTGTGGTTTTGTGCTAGAATCTCTTGTGATGAGCTTTAGGTAAGGATCATGGTGTTCTGGCAAGGAGAAGTGTAAACTTGAGGGTAATTCAGAAGGAACTCGAGAAATAGGACAGCTTGGTAGTAGGTTGGATCAACACGGTAATTGATATGATCGGTTCTTTGGGTACTTATTATGTGGTGAGTCTCTACAAGTGTTTTGTGGCAATACTCTTGGGATTGGCGATCTACGTAGCTTGGTTGAGTTAGAGGGATTCAATTCTAATTGCTTGGTTATGTGCAAATGGGTTTCGAAGTATTCTCGACGATTTCTGCCATAACTTGAGATGGATTTATCTACAGGTATGAGGGGTATGTAGCGTGTTATGATTTTCTCCTAGATGATATCAAGTGGAAGGTTTCTGACTGACCAGTTATATATTCTGTTTATGACTCTGAGTTTATTATGAGATTCTCGTGCTTTTCATATGATGGCATGATAGATGCGGTGCGTCCTGTGGGATTAAGATTTGCATGTACAAGGTGGCGGTTCTATTTTGGAGGGATGGTGTTGAGTTCTTAGACAACATGTTCGGTTTCAGGGATTTGATGAATGCTATTACTATTTGGTATTACCTGAGAAGGGTGCGCATTTCAGAAGGCGCATTGTGTTTTGACCTATGGCCGCTTCATTGGTATTCTAGTACTCGCCTAGTTGATAGACAACTGATGTTCAGATTTGTGCTATGTGGCATGGAAGAATTGTGGAAGTATTCCTCATAGGATGATCCTGTTTGAGAGATGTGTTAGACATTCAGGTGATGGAGTTGGGATTGGCTATGGTGATTCATTTGTTCTATGGATTTGGAGACTGGGAGTCCTTAGAAGCCGATTCTTTCATAGTTATGGACTGTGAAAATGTGTCCAAAGTTAGCTAGATGGTGGTACGTGTTATGGTTAGATCATTGTGGACTTTTAGAGGGCTATGTATCAATTTGGGGATGATCAGAGTTGATTTGGGGGCCCATTGGTAGGCCCAATGAGGATGCGTATTCGACACCGGGTCGGATTAGTTAACTCCATAGTACTATTATTGAGGGATGTGCCATTCGGTTAGAATTGATTTTATTCGTATCTGATATGTTTATATGTGTTACTCTTTCATGCTACAAGGGGTTGTGATTCGTTGGTTGTATGCACACATGGTGCGGTTCTGTTTGGGCCTTATAGCGGAATTCGAGTGAGATGGAGATTGGGGTGTGGAATGGTTGATTGGGCCTTGGTTATGGTCTTTCCGGGTTGTGGTATGTTGTGTTATTTTCTTCTCCATGGTCATGGTCATGCACTTCATGTACTTGATGTCGAATTGTGCGTGGTTGTTGATTTTGAGCATTGTGGCTTGAGGTATTTCATATGGATCAGTCCAAGGATGGGGTCACGCATTGCAGCTGGGTTATGTTGGGATATGATCCTTTGTGATTGATTCATATGTCTTGGTTCTACTATGTGTGATGGGTTCGTAGCATTGCATTTGTGGTGGCACCTATTGAGTCTGCGAGACGGATTTCTCATTTTATTCATTTTTCATGTTTGAGTACATTGGAATATTGCTTATTGGGCCACGGATTGCACAGTTTGTGGCTTTAGGTTGTATTGGTGCGGTTTGTGGCTTTAGGTTGTATTGGTGGGGCATGTCCATAGAATAGCTATGTTTGATGATGTGAGGTCATTGGACCTAGAATGGGAAGCTTTTATGGTCAGAAGTTATTGTTGCGAGCATCTGAGTTATATGCTATATCATGTGATTACATCTTGGGTTATGGTTATGACATGATACAGCTTGTTCAGACTTATACAGTGTGTAGGTGCGAGATTCAGGTCTTACAAGGAATTCCGGATGTTCGAAATTGGGTTTTAAGGTTTATGGCCAAAGGTTGAAGTAAGGATCCTCTGTTAGGTGGTATTGTCGAGCTTATATGGATTGGGTGGCATGGGATCACCCATGGTTATATGTATAATGAGGGTATGGAAATTTGATGGCTTCAGAATGAATCTTGGCATGTTCGAGGACGACGTATGTTTAAGTGCGGGAGAATTTAACGACCCAACCTGGCGTTTTGAGCATTTGCATTCCGTTCATCTGTTTAAAATCTTGAGTATCTTCATATGATATATTATGACTTGTGTGAATCATCAGTTTTGGTTTTCAAGTGATTCAGGATTGATTTGAAAGAATGATTCTCAATTAGGAAGTTTTAAATTGGAAGAGTTGACCAAGTTTGACTTTTGTGTATTTGACCCCGGATCAGAGGTTTAGTGATGCTGTTAGGTCCGGATTTGCTTTTGGATGTTTCTAGAACGTTTCAACACTAATTGGCGAAAGTGGTATTGTCGGGCTTATATGGATTGGGGTGTCATGGGATCACCCATGGTTATGTGTATGGTGAGGGTATATGGCGATTTGATGGCTTCAGAATGAATCTTGGCACGTTCGAGGACGAACGTATGTTTAAGTAGGGGAGAATTTAACAACCCAACCTGTCGTTAAGAGCATTTGCATTCCATTCATCTGTTTAAAATCTTGAGTAGCTTCATATGATGTATTATGACTTGTGTGAATCATCAGTTTTTGTTTTCAGGTAATTCATGATTGATTTGAAAGAATGATTCTCAACTAAGAAGTTTTAAATTGGAAAAGTTGACAAAGTTTGACTTTTGTATATTTGACCCCGGATCAGAGTTTTAGTGATTCTGTTAGGTCCGGATTTGCTTTCGGATGTTTCTAGAAAGTTTCGGCACTAATTGGCGAAATTTGGCAATTTGAAAGTTTGGAATGTTCATAAGTTTGACCGGAAGTTGACTTTGATGATATCAGGTTTAGATTATGCTTCCGGGAATTAAAATAGCTTCGTTATATCATTTGGGACTTGAGTGCAAAATTTGAGTTCATTCCGAGTTGATTTGATATGGTTCGGCATGAATTTTGAAAGTTGAAAGTTCAAAAGTTCATTAAGTTCGATTTGATGTGCGATTCATGGTTTTGATGTTGCTATGAGTGATTTGAGACCTCGAGTAAGTCAGTGTTATGTTATGAGACTTGTTTGTATGTTTGGACGGGATCTCAAGGGGCTCATGTGAGTTTCAGATAGGTTTGGGTTGGGTTGCGCTCGTTTTTGATGTTTCGACGTTGTTTCTTCATGCATAAATGGTACCACATTAAGTACATGAGCTCCAATCTCTGTTTTGATTGAATCATTATATCTGTATCGTACTTTTGGAACCATAGCAACTGAAATCATCAAGTTTCAAAATCATATGAGGAATTTATGGTCATTTTACTAAGAATTGGGTTGCCAGATTTTTTTTCAGATTAATTACGAAATTGCCACTGAATTCGTATTTAAAAATCTGCACTATTTCCAAATATTGAAAGCAACATATTTACTTCGTTAGAAGGTCAAATGGAGTGATTCAAAAGCCTAACTTGACTGAAATTTCACGAGAAATCCATTAGAGACAACAAAAGTGAGTTTCAGGATCATTTGGTATAAGAAACAAGGTAGAACAGCTGGGCAGAAGCATATAATAGCGAGAGTTTGTTCATTTGGTCATACTTTGAGTTGCGGAGCTCGGATTTGGGCGATTTTGGATGGAATTTGCACCACATGTATTCTGGTAAGTGTTCTCTACTTGATTTTGGTTATATTGTATGAATCCATCTTCATTTTTGGTATTTGATTGATGATTTCAAAGTAAAATTTGGGGGGGGGGGTGTCTAAAATTTCATAAATTGCATTTTCGAGTTTTGAACATCGATTCAGAGTCGGATGTGAGTGAAACTAGTATGATTAGACTCTTAATTGAATGGGTTGTCGGATGTTGTAAGTTTCATCGGATTCTGAGGTGCGAGCCCGGGTTTGACTTTTTTGTTGTCTTTGGGCTTTTGATTAAAGATTCCTTCTTTATTGATTGGGTTTGTTTCCTTTGGAATTATTTGATGTTCTTGACTTGCTTTTGGCTAGTTTTGAGCCGTTCGGAGGTCGGTACGCTCGGGATGACATTTCTAGAGTATTGCTTGGCTTGCTCGGTATTGAATTCGGCTTGTTCAAGGTAAGTAACACTTCTAAACTTGGTACTGAGGGTATGAACCATGAACATACGAGTTATGTGTTTGGTGTTTAGGTGACGGGCTTGTGGGCGTGCACCGTGTGAATTATGACTCGGTTGATTTTGTGGTACTGTGTGGTTACCTAATCTTGTTTCTATCCATGAAATTTCTACGGGCTAGAGTAATTGAGTTGTGATCCATGTTAGAAGCCATATTTAAGCTATATGATTAATTTGTTGGGACTCACTGAGGTCATTTCTGCTATTGAGTTATTCTCTTGAATTGGAATTACATACTCAGTCATATTCATTCATTTGCATATCATATCTCAGTCTCTATTATCATTTATTGTTACATCATGTATCATTGTTTGGGCTGATTGACATGAGATTTGTGAGCCTGAGAGACTGGAGAGATTGATGACTGAGTGAGTCTAAGGGCCTGATTGTGAGTGATATTTATGGGATCCGGCTGCACGTCGCAACATACTATGTTGGTTTATATTAGCGCTTGTGAAGGATCCACCCCTCCGGAGTCTGACACACCAGCAGTGAGCGTAGGTACCGATGAGTGCGAGTGCCAAGTGTGAGTGTCGAGTGTGAGTGCTGAGTGATTGAGAGTGCTGAGTGATTGGCAGGTGCTGAGTGATTGAGCGTTCTGAGTGAGGTTGAATACTCTGAGAGCAGGAACACATGAGTTTATCACTGTGGTGCATTACATTTGACATGCATACTTGGCATGTAGGCATGAAGATGCATTTTCTCATGCTATACGATATTGTGACATTTATGACTTCTCATACACATTGACATGTATGCATAGTATTTGGGAAAAATCATAGTTTTTCTAACATACTCAAATTTTGGTGACTTCGGTGAAAGATTAGGATTTTATTGTTATACCTGAAAAACATGCCTATTTTGCGTAACTATGAACGAGCTGAGCATCATATCTTTGATATTACTTGTGCTACTTTTATTATATTGTTACGAGTTGTTCTTGGGTATTGGTGTTGGACTTTGACCATTGTCCAAGCTCGCTATTGCTTTCATCCTAAGATTAGATTTGTTACTTATTGAGTATATCTGGTCGGTTATACTCATACTACACTTCTGTTTATCCTGTCTATTTTATATTCCAGTCAGATATTGTATTAGTATTGTGTAACGACACGACTGGTCATTTTGAGCTTTAGCGCATCGTTCGGTGATTTGAGGCCTCGAGTAGCTTCACTTCATGTATTATGACTTGTACGCGTGGTCCGAGTTGCATTTCGGGAAGTTCAGAGTTGATTCAGATGAAAAATTATAATTTCAGAAGCTTTAAGTTAGAAGAAGTGACTAAGGTTTTACTTTTGAGGAAACGACCTCGGAATCAAGATTTGAAGGTTCCAATAGGTTGGTATGATGATTTCGGACTTGGGCATGTGTCACGCCCCGAAATCGAGGAGCGCAACCGGCGTTTAACCGAGTGAACCTGGCCGAGCAAGCCTGTTAGATTTCCTTCTACCCAAACTCATCCATGAATAAGGAGGAGATATACTCCATTAATCAAACATTTAAAATATTTTATTAACAACTCTTGTTTCATATCCATTAGCAACTTCATTCATAATTCCCAAAGTATTACAAATTTATAGATATAATGAAAATGTGTTTGCCAAATACTAATATTTCTAGTTCAATTCCCCACATTAAACACTACCTACAACCTGTCTACGGAGCCTCTAAGTACAACGGAAGAGAAATATGGAAAAGCCGGTAACAAGGCCACGGCTATACCTCAACCAAAAAGTACATGAGAAACAAAAGATACATGGCCCCGAACTAGAGTGGGGCTGACCAAGCCAGCTGAAGAGAGTGTACCGCTATCACTAATCAATGCCGCCTGTTGTAGAACCACCTGCTTCCATTAAAGATGCAGCGCCCCCGGCAAAAGGGACATTAGTACCATCGAATAGCACTAGTATGTATAGCTAAAAGTCCTCTTTCAAAATAAAATACCCATATAAGAAAAGGCAACACATAGAAACAACAAGTCACAATCAACAATATCCAAATTTCCAGTTAAAACACAATAATTTTCATAATACGAACTTCATATATAATTTTTGGTTGGGAGATGATTAGAACCAATGTTCACAATACCAATGCCACCGTACTTTTAGCACGGAGTCCGATCATGACCCGATCGGCTAGGCTATCTCATTAGAGAATCAACCACAATTACTATCAATACCAATACCACCGTAATTTTAGCACGGAGTCCGATCACGACCCGATCGGCTAGGTTATCTCATTAGAGAATCAACCACATTTATTATCAATACCAATACCACCGTATTTTTAGCACGGAGTCCGATCATGACCCGATCGGCTAGGTTGTCATATTTGAATACATCAACCAAAATCTCAATTTCAATTACAATTTCCAGCACAATCACCACCATGTGTGCGACATGGTGTCCGATCACGACCCGATCGGCTAGGCTGTCTTTTTCGAGACATCAACCCTTTTATATTACTCAATCTTATCCCAATTAAGTGGAATAATTTTATCACATCAATCTCATCCTAAATAAGGGGAATAATTTACAAAAATAACATGTGTGCAAATGTATTTACCTCATCATCTTCCACATTATATAAATCTCCACTAGTATTTTCAACCAATAATAACAACAATATTTCCTTGGCTCTTTTGGCCATTCACAAGATTCTTTATTCAAGGCACGATGGCCATATTTGTTATTCCACACTTTTATTTCTTCCATATCATGTATCATCATGATAAATATCAGCATACATATAATATTCCAGAAATCACAACTTTAAGTTCATTAGAAATGAACAATTTAAGCATCATAGATTTCTTTCCGAGAAGTTGAGTAAAATGATTGCAATTGATGCACAAGTTAAAATCATCAGCAAATAACACACCATTTATTCTTGACATATTTTCCCCCACAAAGGGCAATACACAATTTCCACTCACGAATATGTAAGAACGCAAAACACATTGAAAATACTCACAAATCATAACGCCTGTTAGAACAACCACATATGAGCATGACTTGAGTTTATAGGCTTTTAGGCAATTCTATTTTCGAAGTTAATTCGGAATAGTTGAATCAATGCTCATTTCATAACCTTTCTCAAATCATTTCATTTCATTGGCTCCATTGGCCACAAGTATAACTTTCACTTATATCAATAATCGCATTTCATACTTCTTTCACATCTTTATAGGTTATCAACAGTAAGACATTTCCAATCAAGGCTTTAGGTACATATATGAGCAATTAAGTCTCTTAAGCATATTGAGTATTCTCACACAATTTGGAATCATAACCTTCATTTGAAACGCAACTCAAAGACATAGCATTTTAATACACGTATCATTCTTGAACACATTCCCAAAGGATAACATAATGTGTTAGGAATATTTTGAACACGTTTTGAATACTTAATTCTCGACACATTGCTTATTCGGGATAATCAAATTTATTAGGAACAACTCGGAACATAGAATAAGGAACGTGAGACAACCATACTTGAAACTTATGAGAACATCATTGAATTCAATTCTAAGAAAGTAGTTTAGCCAACATGCCTTGATGGAGCACTTTAGTGCTACTAAAACCATCTACTATTCCTACAACTTCAATCTACATCAACATAATTCAATTGGACCAATATTAGTAACAAATTCCATAATTTAGGCCATTTAGGCATTTTATCAAACACCTAGTAGGTATGAATCTCTAAATCTCTTACCCATAGCATTAGTTCATCCAAGTACTACCATTTACCAACAAATTATCCCACCATCATTCTTAAACAATTCATAACTTCCAACATAACATACATGACTATCCATTCACACGTAACCAACAAAATTTCATCAAATAATCACCTTTCAATCTCTACAATGGATATGTATTTAAATTTGGAACTTATGGCTTCAAATTACCATACCATAAGTTCCAATACTTAATTCATACTCATATTCCCATAATATATCCATACATGTAAGTCTAAGGGTGTAGGATTACCTTTTGGAAGCAATCTTGCAAAACCCTCCTTTGAGTTCTTGAAGAACTTTCTTGAAGATCTATGTATTTTATGGAGGATTGAGTTAGTTTTAGGGTGGAATTGTTGGAATGAAACATAAAATTAGTAGAGATTACTCATCTTGAAGTTGGAGGTCTTGAGAGAATGGAGGAAAACCCCAAAGTTCGGCCAAGAGAAATGGGGTAAAATGAACCCCGAAATGAATATATAGCATTTCGGGCACCACAGGTGGCGCCGGGGGCTGCCTGTGGCTCTGGTTCCAGTAGCTGAAAGAAATACCAGTGCCAGGGATAGCGCCCCGCGTTGCCCTGTGCGCTGGCGACGGGAAATTATTTTCCCGACACGAGAATGGGAATAACTTTCTCATACGATGTCCAAATTCGATGATTCTTTTTGCTATGGCTCCGTAGTTTCCATACGGATCTAATGCTTCTATCAAAACTGAATTTGGAGCTTATTTGTTTAATGTGATACCACTTATACTCCAAGAAGCGACGTCAAAACATCTTAGAAATATCCAAATTAAATTTCGGGTATACGCCCGAGTCCAAAATCACCATCCGGGCCTAACGGAATCATCAAAACTCCGATTTGAGGTCGAATACAAAAGAAAACCCAAACTTGGTCATAATATATCATATGAAGCTACTCAAGACTTCAAATAATTGAAAGGAGCGTAAATGTTCAAAACGACAAGTAGGGTCGCTACAGTTCCAACACACCTTAAACATATATTTTCATTTTGAAATGATGTGGTTCTATCTCATGGGTCTCCTTTAATACTAGAATACGTTATTCTGAATACTGTTGTCACACTTTAAAATATTAAATCATTATGAAATTTTAATGGGGCCTTACAAGTTCATTTGTGAAATTTTACGGGGTTTTACACTTAAGTACTTCGAAATTTTCTGGGGTATTAAATTCTCCCCTGCTTAGGATCATTCGTCCTCAAATGAGGATCAAAATCCATCATTAGCATTCAGTGTTGCCCTACTATTAGTTCACACATACTAGGAGTTTCAAAATTTGGCTAACTCCCTAAATTTCCAAAATTTTCGCCAAAGTCTCCCCTGTAACTGGGCCTATCTACCTGTCAGAGTAACACCAAAATAACTCCTAACAACACATCCACAACCTAATAAAGCACCACAATACATATATCAATAACACTAATCCCAGCCTTACACGCATTGCATTATCAAAATGATATCTGGACAGGAACTGCACATTTTAAATCATAACACCTAGAAAGTACCTTTCAAATTACAATCATTTGACTATACACTCGAGTGAGAACATTTTATTCCCTTAACACTTTTGGCCCTCAAGGTGGCCTTCTTGACTTACAGACTTCGCCATTACACATTATCGTAGGCAATCCGAACTTCCAGTATCATCTAACAAGGATAACAATTAGGTACCTCTCATAAGCTAACTATCTATTGACTTCACCTTCAATAACCTCCACCAGAATGATATACAAAGGATTTCCAATTACTTCCTTACACATAGACACATGAAACACTAGGTACATGAAGGACAATAATAGAGAAACATCATACTCATAGTTTGGCCTATTTCCTTCAAGATTTCATATGGCCTAATGTGACTACACGTACTTTAGCTTCCTTAACAATTCACCCAATATAATCATAGAGAAAATTTTTAGAATAACATGTTCACTTTCTTCAACTATAGATCCCTATGCCGATTACCTAAACTAAACCTTTGGCGACCTCCAACAATTACTCTAAGGTTTTATAGCTTGAATATGACCATAAAACTTCCTATACCATATATTTTATCATGGGATGATGCTTATTCTTTGACATGTTTGAACCTTCAACCCCCATAGATTACTATAAATAGGAACAACGAGGTCCGAGATTGGGCTGAAAATTTTCAAGAATTCATCAATGTGCTGATCAGGGCATTTTAGGAGGTTATATCCTAAGAGACATGAAGGTTACTACCAATAGAGCTGACATGGTTAATCATTGTGATGATATCATTGATTCGACAAATGAAGTATAGAGTTGCCTAGTAGGCATTCATAATGTAGGTACCATGTTCATGATTTTGATATTTAAAAGAAATGAGTCATTTTAGACATGTGACATATGGGAGGCATGGTCGGAAGGATAAAAACATTAGCGTCAGTTATTCTTGAAAGACTATGAGTCATGAAAAGGAAGGACCACAATAATTGTTTCATTCCATATGTGCCTTGTTTGGCAATAGTAGGCCTCAAAGATAAATAGCCAAGTACGTGACACCAGTCGCCTCTTGGAATGTAGGAAAAATTAATTTAACTCGAAATGAGAATATTGAGGCGCCCTGAATGTGATATGGGTTTCAAATTATATGAAGTTGCATTACGTTCTTAACATTAACTAACCCAAGGGATCGATATGCCACAAGTATATAAGGATGAAAAAAAGAAGTTGAATACTTGTGAGATTATTATCATTCTAATAGCTTAACCCTTCACAATAGTTGATCCTATATGTGAGGACTAGAGATACAACAAACTTGTCTTTCAAATCAATATGCTCATCATATGTGCCAGAATATGAAACATCCACCTGAAGTAGGGAGGACAATTCGTTGTAAAGCTGCTTAACTTTCAACCACACACATGTGAAATCATGTAGATAGGACATCTTAATGTTTGGATGAAATCATGTATTAGTTAGAGAGAATGCATACTTTGCTATGAGCTAGACATATCTCTGCCACAACAACTCTCAAGCTGCAATACTAGGCCACTTCATGGGCAACTACAATACTAAGAGCAAAGTGAGTTACTCACTGGGACATGATCTAGGTGGACATAAAAGTCATACTGAGATGCGTGAACAAAAAGATCTTTCTGTGACAAATTGTGTTTTTTTTGAAAATCTCAAATTTTTGAGAAACTTTTATGCGGACAAGTGACCCCTTATCAATTGACAGTTACACATATAATAGGCGTTGAGATATGCTCTCATGTTACTAGACAGTGAAATGGATTCATGATAATCATCACAAAGGAGTAAAATGACTGTTCCAATAATAGGAGCCACAAACACCGGAGAGAAAAGAGTGGCTCAGGAAGGATCTCAACACTAGGCTGCTTTACATTAGATATGATACCACATAGGTAAATATTATGATGGTGCGTGCATAGGAACAAGTGAGAAGAAGTTATTCATTCGAATCAAAAGGTTCTGTATGAAATTCATTATCACGACCCAAACAAACCCCTGCCGTGAAGGAGCCTATCGTGGAACTAGGCAAGCCGACTAATTTCCAATACAAATCTATATTTTCATTTAAAAAATAATTTCAATGCTATTTAACACCAAATACCTTCGTAAAGGAGTTCCAATCAAAATAACAGTGCGGAAGGAAAAGCCCGACATCAGGGTGTCACTAGCCATGAGCATCTACAACAATCTGTCTAACAATATCAAGGCTAACTCAGCCTAGAAAATAGCTAAATACAACTAGAGGAAGATAAGAGGGAGAAGAGCAGGGGCTGCGGTCGCCAAGCAGCTACCTTACTATCCCCGAGAAAATCTGCAACCAAAATAATCAGCAACCGCTACCGTGTCCATCTACACCTGGATCTGCACACAAGGTGCATGGAGTAACGTGAGTATGGCAACTCAGTAAGTAACAACAATAAATAAAGACTGAATAGTAGTGACGGGCAATAAAGCATATAATGTTCATATCGGGAAGTTTCAGTAGAATACCACATGCTTTAAAAAACAGGATTTGAATCAAAACATCTCGTTTAAACCCAGTTCTAGTAAAAATCATTTAAAGATATTTTTCAACAGTTTTCAAACAGAGGAAAAATGCAAAGGTGAGCAAAAATGATGAAATCATAAACAGCCCCTCGGGAAAACCTCACAGTCACTCGTGCCACTCAGGCATATCTCACAATAACTCTTGCCACTCGAGCATAACTCATAATCACTCATGCCTCCCAGTCACTCAACACTTGGAACTCGGCACTAGACACTGGCACTCCATAGGTACCTGCGGTTACTGTGAGTGTGTACAGACTGCGGAGGGGCTCCTTTAGCCCAAGCACTATAATCTGCACAGACAACTCACGTGCTGCACGGACAACTCACGTGCTGCACGGACAACTCACGTGCTATAATAATAAAGTATGCTGCGGGTGGGCAGCCCCGATCCACACTCATCCTCACAATCAGGCCCTCGGCCGATATCAAACATGTTGCGGCATGTAGCCCGATCCCATGAATATGCAACATGCTGTGGCATGCAGCCCGATCCCATAAATATCCTCACAAATCAGGCCCTCGGCCTCTCTCAGTCATAAACCTCTCAAGTCACTGGGGCATTTCAGCAAAATCAGGGCATTCGGCCCAAAACAACATTTATATGCATCAAAATAGAGCCATAAAACTGAGTTATGCAGTAAACAAGTATAACCATGACTGAGTATAGTTTTTCAATCGAAAACAATGAGAGGATAGTAAGAAAAGGCCCCTAAGGGTCCAAACAACACTGACACAAGGGCCAAACATGGCATTTAACCCAATTTACAGAAAACTCTTTTTAATACATATAAGTATCATATAGTTTCAACAAAGTATGCAACTTTACAGTTGCTACGGGACGGACCAAGTCACAATCCCCAATAGTGCACGCTCACACGCCCGTCACCTAGCATGTGCGTCACTAAAAATAGTAGAATGATACAAAATCCGGGGTTTCGTTCTCTCAGGACTAGATTTACAATTGTTACTTACCTCAAACCGGTCAAATCTCTACCCCGCAATGCTATTGTCTCTGGACTCGGCCTCAAAGTGCTCCAAATCTATTTACAATCAGTACAATACCATCCATATACGCTAATGGAATGAACTCCACAAGAAAAACTATCCAATTATACCAAAACCCAAAATTGGCTCAAACCCGGCCCCCGTGCCCACGTCTCGAAATCCACCAAAAGCTCATTCACTCAAGAGTCTAACTATACCAAATTCATCAAAATCAAACATCGTTTGGTCCTTCAAATCCTTAATTAAACTCTTAAATATTCCAAGCCCTAACGCCTCATTTTCACTAATGACGATGATTAAACAACGGAAACTCATCATTTATACAAGTATTAGGGCTCAAGCAACTTACCTCACTGATAGCCCTTGAATCACCCTTCATAAATCACTCCAAAAGCTCCACAAACCGACTTAAAAATGGTGGAAATGAACCAAATTCGCGAAGTATTCTATTTATGGTTTCTGCCCAGCTTTTCGCACCTGCGGGCTCTTTTCCCGCGCCTGCGGGACCGCACCTGCGGTCAAGGCACCGCATCTGCGAACTCCACTAAATTCCCCAGCTTCCGCATCTGAGCTCCAGGCCTCGCACATGCGGGCTCGCAGGTGTGGCCAAATTCTTCGCGCCTGCGCTCCAGCCTTGGCCTCACATTTTTTCCCATCTGCGCAGCAAATTCTCGCGCCTGCACAAGCGCACCTGCGTGCTTATACTCTGTTTTTGCGAAGCCTGCCCAACATCCCCATTTTCGTATCTGCGCCCCAGGTTTCGCACCTGCGGGCTCGCAAATACGACCTCCAACTCGCACCTGCGCAACCTGCCTAGTCCAGCATTGCCCGCACCCGCGAACTCCCCATGCGCACTAGCAGCCTTGCACCTGCGACTCTTTCTTCTGCAGGTGCGATAATAGCAGTAACAGCAACTTCAACTGCATTTTCCAACTTTCACAAATCCGTTAACCACCCGGAATCACCCCCAGGCCCTCGAAACCTTAACCAAAAATACCAAGAAGTCATATATAGACATACAAACTAAGTGGAACCTTCGAATCACTCAAAACAACATCCAATCATCAAATTACCCTCGTATTCAGCCTAAGACCTTCTAAATTTCTAAATTTGGCAACCGATGCTGAAACCAACCAAACCACGTCCGAATGACCTCAACTTTTGCACACACATCACAAATGACACTACGAACCTACTCCATCTTCCGGAATTCCATTCCGACCCCGATATCAAATTTTTCACTACCGACCGAAATCGCCAAATTTCCAAATTTCGCCAATTCAAGCCTAATTCTACCATGGACCTCCAAATCACATTCCGGACGCACTCCTAAGTCCAAAATCACCTAACGGAACTAACGGAACCATTAGAATTCAAATCCGATATCGTTTACACATAGGTCAACATCCGGTTGACTTTTCCAACTTAAGATTCTAAATAAGAGACTAAGTGTCTCATTTCACTCTGAAACCACTCCGGGCCCAAACTAACTAACCCGGTATATCATAATATAGCTTAAGAGCATAAAGGAAACACAAATGGGGGAAACGGCGCTATAACTCCCGAAACGACCGGCCCAGGTCGTTACATCCTCCCCCACTTAAACATACATTTGTCCTCGAACGTGCCGAGAGTTGTTCTAAAAGCCAAGAAATGGCTGTGTAACTTTCCCATGCACATACCCGGAAGAACATAACCAATACGTCATCAATCAAGCAATATCCAATACTATTCTCGCTCATATTCCGCTATAAGGCCACAATAGAACCGCACCATATGTGCATATCACCAACGAATCACAACTCCTCGTAGCATAGAAGAGTAACTCACATATCATTTCAGAACACGAATAAGCTTCACATTGACCGAATGGCACATCCTTCAATAATAGTAGTGTGGAGCCAATCAATCCGACTCGGTGTAGAATACACATCCTAATTGGGCCTACCAATAGGCCCCAAATCAATTATGGTCAGCCACCAATAGATAAACAACCTTTGAAAGTCCACACTGACGGAATCATAACACCTTCTATCATCTGGCTAGCTCTGGCCACAACTTCACAGTCCACAACCATAAAACCATCTTCTCCTGAGAACTCCCAATCTCCAATTCCATAGAACACATGAATCACCATATTTGATTCCACCTCCACCGCCCGAATGCCTAACACCTCTCTCATACATAATCATCCCACGAGAAATACTTAAAAATAAAAAATTTCTTCAGTGCCACCTCGCAAAAATTTGAATATCAACAGTCGATCAACCAGGAGAGTGCCGCAACACCAGCGAAGTACCCATAAATCAAAACACACTGCCCCCTTCTGAAATATACACTCTCATCAAGCTATACCATATAGTAATATCATTTACCTAGTCATCGGAAACCGTTCATGCTGCCTAAGAATTTATGTCCTTCCCTTCAGAACTGAACTGTGACCTTGTACATGTAAATCCTATTCCCACACAACACACCACATCTATCATGCCATCATATGACAAGCATAAGAATTCCATTATCAACTCTGAGTCACTAGCAAATTACATACCTTATTAGTCAGAAACCTCCTTCTTGTTTCATTTTAGGAGGAAATCATAACGCACAACACGTTCCATTCGTCGGTAGAAAATATTCGGTTCAAACCATGGTAGATCCCATCATGAACACTTTGAAATCTATTTGCACATAACCAAGCAATCTGAACTAAATTCCTCTAACTCCACCAAGCCACACAGGTTGCCAAATTCGAGAGCACTACCATGAAACACCTGTAGATACTAGCCACATCATAAGTACCCAAAGAACCGATCATACCCATTACTGTGCTAACCCAACCTACTACCAAGCTGTCCTATTTCTCCAAATTCTTTCTAAATTGCCTTCAAATTGCTACTTTTTCCTTGTTAGAACACTACTATCCTTAACTAAAACTTACCCCACGAACTCTAGCATAGAATCACTCCGCCCAAAGGCTTATAAGTCGTTGAATTCCCTTTTTATGTATCCCAAAGGTTCCCCAAACAAAAATGCTTACTCCAAAAAGACTTTATGTGAACCTAAAATTGTTTCCTTCACCTCCTTGATACTGAAATGCATAATTCACAAGGATATAAGATTCCACGAGTCTCAACACCGTTCAATGCAACTCCCAGTTTTCTAGCCATATTAAATCTTGAATTCGTTGGAACCATTCTCGAGAGTCATCCACTCTACTCAATTCTCGAATTAACAGAACAAACAGACCGAAACGACCTGTGCCCCATTAGCACACCAACACCCAAGGGAATAAAGAGTAACCCAACTCCTGCGCAATTGAGCAAATTCTCGCTCCATGTACACTACATTCTCTGTGAATAACCACTCAATTATTTTATGGTCCTCCTATAACCATAGAGTGTAATACAACTTGTGTCCAGAAATTCCTTTACCCGAGTCATCCTCGATCTCAACCTCTGCAAGTCATAATTGATTCACCGGTATACCCCGAACCGAAACTAATACGACACACAACCGTGCAATCAACTCGTCGATAGCAGACTCCCATGCTTAGACTTAAGCTGCAATTATATAAAATTAGAATCCGTAAGGATTTCTCCTTCTCAATTACCAAGGTCTCGCACCGTTAACCTGCCAGACTTCTCGAAGTCTTTTATTAAGCCTTTCATGAACATTCTGAATCTCCAGCCAAAAATCACACACGCGACCTCCTACTGGGTAGCAAGTAATATTCCTCACAAAAGTTTTATCAACATCACGCCACCGCTAGCTGCACACGGGAGATAACCCACATGTGAAATTCCTTACCGGCATCTTCCAATGACACTACACTGAGTGCAACGACCACTAAATCTGTAATTATCCCGAGTTTATGCTCGCCCACCATCTGTATAAGTCTGCACTTTCCCTATTAACATCAACTGTACGTCAACAATACCTTCTAATCTCAACTCATATTGCACCTGACACGATAATCAGATCTTCACACCTCTATTCATTTCAAACACACTCCTTTCTTCCATATTCAATTTTTCCTTTGTACACTAACCATCACTCCAAATAGAGTCTGCAGGACAATTCTCATACTAACACGATTCCAAACCATTCTCCACTTTCTCAAGGCACACGACTACCCTACTAGTAAATTCATATGCTAATCTGCCACTCTTACTTCGGTTAAATCATCTCCTTTAAGAAACTTCTCGACCTCTACTTCTCCTACTTGACCTGCTAGTACTTCAACCACCGCGAAACACTTCCCGACAACTTCTCTCATACTTTGCTATCCAACTGCTGCATCAAATTGAAATGTATCTCTGTCGCACCTGAACCAATAAAATGTTATCGACTCTAAGTCTCTTCAAAGATCATCTTTCTCGAGCCATCAACATCAAAAATACCCATTCGCAACCACAATTACTACACAATCACTTACTCGTCTTGAGTCCAAACTCATTGACAAGACATGAGAATTTAATTTGCCCCAAAATTTAACAACGTGAAAGATCCTTCAAACATTCACACTCGAGACCGTACGTCACATCAAAACGAAAATCAAGCGCCCAATTGCCTTCCTTTACATTTCAAGGAAACACTTCTCGACACATTCAAATCGTCTTAACATATCCCGCGGTTACATCATACTCAACACAAAGCCATTCCACCGCTCATCGAGCCACGAATTCCACTCATAGGGGCATTACTGGACATATGAGTCCAAATGTACAGGTTACAACTGAAGCTACCGAGCCAAAACTATGGTTTAAACCTGGACTCAAGTCCTCAAGACTGGCCCATTACCAAAACACATAACACATCTCAAACATCATTTGTAGAATCATAAGCCGACAATGCACAACTGATATCGAGCGCTCATGTGCGCATACGAATGCGTGGAAGGAATTCTAAGATTTATGTTTCAAGCTGAATCAATTTCGCACGATAGAATACAAGAACGTGAAATTTTTCTAAGGGTTATGCAACCTCTCGAAGATAAGTACAGACGTCTCCATACCGATCCGCAAGCCTCTACTAAACCAGCTCATGACTCGTGAGACCTACGTAACATAGGATTTGATACCAATCTGTCACGACCCAAACAAACCCCTGTCGTGATGGCGCCTATCATGGAACTAGGCAAGCCGACTCATTTCCAAAACAAACCTATATTTTCATTTCAAAGATAATTTCAATGCTATTTAACACCAAAACCCTTTGTAAAGGAGTTCCAATCAAAATAAAAGTACGGAAGGAAAAGCCCGACATCGGGGTGTCACTAGCCATGAGTATCTATAACAATCTGTCTAACAATATCAAGGCTAACTCAGCCTGGAAAATAGCTAAATACAACTAGAGAAAGATAAGAGGGAGAAGAGCAGGGGCTGCGGTCGCCAAGCAACTACCTTACTATCCCCAAGCAAATATGCAACCAAAATAATCAGCAACCGTTACCGTGTCCAGCTACACCTAGATCTGCACACAAGGTGCAGGGAGTAACGTGAGTATGGAAACTCAGTAAGTAACAACAATAAATAAAGACTGAGCAGTAGTGACGAGCAATAAAGCATATAACGTTTATATCGAGAAATTTCAGTAGAATACCACATGCTTTAAAAATCAGGATTTGAATCAAAACATCTCGTTTAAACCCAGTTCCAGTAAAAATCATTTAAAGATATTTTTCAATAGTTTTCAAGTAGAGGAAAAATGCAAAGGTGAGAAAAAATGATGAAATCATAAACAGTCCCTCAGGCAAAGAATCACTCATATACGGCCCCTTGGCAAACCTCACAGTCACTCGTGCCACTCGGGCATACCTCACAATCACTCTTGCCACTCGGGCATACCTCAAAATCACTCATACCTCCCAGTCACTCAGCACTCGGCACTCGCACTCAGTAGGTACCTGCACTCACTGGGGGTGTGTACAGACTTCGGAGGGGCTCCTTCAGCCCAAGCACTATAATCTGCATGGACAACTCACATGCTGCATGGACAACTCACGTGCTATAATAATAAAGTATGCTGCAGGCGGGTAGCCCCAATCCACACTCATCCTTATAATCAGGCCCTCGGCCGATATCAAACATGCTGCGGCATGCAGCCCGGTCCCATAAATATGCAACATGCTGCGGCGTGCAGCTCGATCACATAAATATCCTCACAAATCAGGCCCTCGGCCTCACTTAGTCATAAACCTCTCAAGCCACTCGGGCATTTCAGTAAAAACAGGGCATTCGGCCCAAAACAACATTTATATGCATCAAAATAGAGCCATAAAACTGAGTTATGCAGTAAACAAGTATAACCATGATTGAGTATAGATTTTCAATAGAAAACAATGAGAGGATAGTAAGAAAAGGCCCCTAAGGGTCCAAACAACACTGGCACAAGGCCCAAACATGGCATTCAACCCAATTTACAGAAAACTCTTTTTAAAACATATAAGTATCATATAGTTTCAACAAAGTATGCAACTTTTGAGTTGCTACGGGATGGACCAAGTCACAATCCCCAATAGTGCACGCCCACACGCCCGCCACCTAACATATGCATCACTAAAAATAGTAGAATGATACAAAATCTGGTGTTTCGTACCCTTAGGACTAGATTTACAATCGTTAGTTACCTCAAACCGGTCAAATCTCTACCCCGCAATGCTCATGTCTCTGGACTCGGCCTCAAAATTCTCCAAATCTATTTACAATTATTACAAATCCTTCACTCACGAGTCTAACCATATCAAATTCATCAAAATCTGACATCGTTTGGTCCTTCAAATCCTTAAATTAAACTCTTAAAAATTCCAAGCCCTAACCCCTCATTTTCACTAATTACGATGATTAAACAACGAAACATCACCATTTATACAAGTATTAGGGCTCAAGCAACTTACCTCACTGATAGCCCTTGAATCACCCTTCAGAAATCAGTCTAAAAGCTCCACAAACCGACTTGAAAATGGTGGAAATGAACCAAATTCGCGAAGTGTTCTATTTATGGTTTCTCCCCAGGTTTTCGCACCTGCGGGCTTTTTTTCCGCGCCTACGGGACCGCAACTGCGGTCAAGGCACCCCATATGCGAACTCCACTAAATTCCCCAGCTTCTGCACCTGCACTCCAGGCCTCGCAAATGCGGGCTCGCAGGTGCAGCCAAATCCTTCGCGCCTGCGCCCAGCCCTGGCTTCACATTTTTCCTCATGTGCGCAGCAAATTCTCGTGCATGCGCATGCGCACCTGCGCACTTATACTCCGCTTTTGCGAAGCCTGTTCAGCATCCCCCTTTCGGCATCTGTGCCCCAGGTTTCGCACCTGTAGGCTCGCAGATGCGACCTCCAACTTACACCTGTGCAACCTGCCTAGCCCAGCATTGCCCGCACCTGCGAACTCCCCACGCACACCAGCGCCCTCATACCTGCGACTCTTTCTTCCGCAGGTGCGAAAATAGCAGTAGCAGCATCTTCAACTGCATTTTCCAACTTTGACAAATCCGTTAACCACCCGGAATTACCCCGAGGCCCTCAGGACAACAACAACAACAACAACCCAGGAGAATCCCATTAATGGGGTCTGGGGAGGGTAGTGTGTACACAGACCTTACCCCTACCCCGAAGGAGTAGAGAGGTTGTTTCCGAAAGACCCTCGGCTCAAAAAAAATGAAAAAAAAAAGAAAAAAGAGAGGGGGAGAGAGACAATATTAGTATAACAACAACACTCATAGGATAAATAGCAATACCATGAAATTCAGAAGAAAGATGCAAAGCAAAGGGAGAGGGGAGACAATATTAGTACCCCCACAACAATCATAAGAAAAATAAGAACACCGTGAAATCCAGAGGAAAGATGTAAAGCAAAAGCGATAGCTAGTAAATAGGGCATACACTAAAAAGCAAAATAGTAAGTCACAATATTGGCACTAGCTATCTTAGACAAAACCCCTAAATGGCTAGTCCCACAATGGTACGAAGTAAGGCACGACTCAACTACCTCCTAACCTACAACCCTAATACTCGACCTCCACATCTTCCTATCAAGTGTCATGTCCTCAGAAATCTAGAGCTTCACCATATCCTGCCTGATCACCTCTCCCCAATACTTCTTAGGCCGCCCTCTACCTCTTCTCGTGCCCTCCACAACCAGCTGCTCACACCTCCGTACCGGAGCATCTGGGCTTCTCCTCTGAACATGTCCGAACCATCTAAGCCCGAGGCCCTCAGGACCTTAACCAAAAATACCAACAAGTCATATATCAACATACAAACTTAGTCGAACCTTCGAATCACTCAAAACAATATCAAATCATCAAATTACCCTCGGATTCAAGTCTAAGAACTTCTAAATTTTCAAATTCGGCAACCGAAGACAAAACCAACTAAACCACATCCGAATGATCTCAAATTTTGCACACACATCAAAAATGACACTACGAACCTACTCCAACTTCTGGAACTCCATTTCGACCCTATCACATTTTCCACTGCCGACCGAAATCGCCAAATTTCCAAATTTTGCAAATTCAAGTCTAAATCTACCACGGACCTCCAAATCACATTCCGGATGCACTCCTAAGTCCAAAATCACCTAGCGGAGCTAACATAACCATTGGAATTCAAATCCAAGATTGTTTACACATAGGTCAACATCCGATTGACTTTTTCAACTTAAGGTTCTAAATAAGAGACTAAGTGTCTCATTTTACTCCGAAACTACTCCGGACCCGAACCAACTAACCCGGTATATCATAATATAGCTTAAAATCATAAAGGAAACAGAAATGAGGGAAACGGGACTATAACTCTCGAAACGACCGGGCGGGTCATTACATTTATCAAGTATAGTCCCTTGTTGAGAATCTAGGGAAGCAAGTGGGAAGTATTATTCCTAGAGTTATAACTCAATTCAAGGACATAATTATATAGCTCAATTCCTCAAGAGGTTGTAAATAAGAGAATTTGTGACAGAGTGGCTTCACGAATAATGCGTCTCATTTAGAAAGTAAGTACATACAATGTTTTGTGATTCAACGTCTTGTTAAGACCATGTTTATGAATGCTCTTCAATATGGATGTTCATATACAACAACGAAAATAATGCGGTGTTCATAATGATTTACTAAGGAATGACTTACTTGATGACTTTAGATTGACAGGGCATTACCTTAATTGATGCCCCTTTACTCCACATCAAAAACATACATTAGTACTGTAGTGACATACCCCCGAATGACATCTCATACACTTCACACAATGATGATGGGGTCCGCTAAACTAACTCACCCCATTTACCTGATATTACCCTTTTTGCGTACATCATAAGCGTTCCCCTTAGTCTTCCTCCAAGCCTTCATGGCGGGAGTAACAATCTCTGCAACAACCCGTTGTATGGGATTTTGGGATTGCCCAAATCTACCACCCCTAACACGCTTCTGAGCATACTCACAACATAAGGCGAAATATTTTCGCCTGCATATCAGGCAGACCAAGATGGGTATATCTAACCTAAGGGAATTCGTTCTTCTTATCCCCCCCTCCTTCCACCACCATGACATATTTCAAGAATCATCCAACATAAACCCGAGTGGCTCTTCTTTCATATCAAACATTCTGGCTCATTGATACGAATAATCCTCTTTCATTTCTTAGGCGCTCTCACCACATATTCCGGTGGTACGGTAAGATTAATAGGAACAACGACACTTCCCCTAGCAACTGGTTCTTTCAATACCGCCTCGCTGCCTCAAACCCATGGGTTACTCATATGGAAAATAAGACATCATGAGGAATTTAGCTTCCTACCTTGAGCTCTATCGTACGATCTGGAGTATCAAAGAAGTGTGATAATTCCTAAATGTTCATGTAGCCTCTTCATTACAGATGTGGTCGACAACACACCAATAAGAAGGACTCTACTAGACACGGCTCCGAGACATCCTAGGACACTTCAAAACCTTAGGCTCTGATACCAAGTTTGTCACGCCCCGAAATCGAGGAGGGCAACCAGCGCTCAACCGAGTGAACCCGGCCGAGCAAGCCTATTAGATTTCCTTCTACCCAAACTCATCTACTCCATTAATCAAACATTTAAAATATTTTATTAACAACTCCCGTTTCATATTCATTAGCAACTTCAATCATAATTTCCAAAGTATTACAAGTTTATAGATATAATGAAAACGTGTTTGCCAAATACCAACATTTCTAGTTCAATTCCCCATATTAAACACCACCCACAACCTGTCTATGGAGCCTCTAAGTACAATGGAAGAAAAATATGGAAAAGCCGATAACAAAGCCCCAACTATACCTCAACAACAAAGTACATGAAAAACAAAAGATACATGGCCCCGAAATGGAGTGGGGCTCACCAAGCCAGCTGAAGAGAGTGTACCACTATCACTGATCAATGCCGTCAGTTATAGAACCACATGCATCCATTAAAGATGCAGCGCCCCCGAAAAAACGGACATTAGTACCGTCGAATAGCACTAGTATGTATATCTAAAAGTCCCCTTTCAAAATAGAATACCCATATAAGAAAAGGTAACACATAGAAACAACAAGTCACAATCAACAATATCCAAATGTCCAGTTAAAACATAATAATTTTCAAAATACGAACTTCATAAACAATATTTGGTTGGGAGATCATTAGCACCAATGTTCACAATACCGATGTTCACAATACCAATGCCACCGTAATTTTAGCATGGACTCCGATCACAACCCGATCAGCTAAGCTATCTTATTAGAGAATCAACCACAATTACTATCAATATCAACACCACCGTAATTTTAGCACGGAGTCCGATCACGACCTGATCAGCTAGGCTATCTCATTAGAGAATCAACCACAGTTATTATCAATATCAATATCACCATAATTTTAGCATGGAGTCCGATCACGACCCGGTCAGCTAGGCTATCTCACTAGAGAATCAAACATAATTATTATCAATACCAATACCACCGTAATTTTAGCATGGAGTTCGATCACGACCCGATCGGCTAGGCTGTCTTATTTGAAGACATCAACTAAAATCTCAATTTCATTTATAATTTTCAGCACAAACACCACCATGTGTGCGACATGGTGTCCGATCATGACCCGATCAGCTAGGTTATCTTATTCGAGACATCAACCCTTTTATATCAGTCAATCTTATCCCAATTAAGAGATATAATTTAATCACATCAATCTCATCCCAAATAAGGGGAATAATTTACAAAAATAACATAGGTGCAAATGTATTTACCTCATCATCTTCCACATTGTATAAATCTCCACTAGTATTTTCAACCAATAATAACAACAATATTTTCTTGTCTCTTTTGGCCATTCATAAGATTCTTTATTCAAGGCACGGTGGCCATATTTGTTATTCCACACTTTTATTTCTTCCTTCTCATGTATCATCAGCATAAATATCAACATACATATAATATTCCGGAAATCACAACTTTAAGTTCATTAGAAATGAACAATTTAAGCATCATAGATTTCTTTTCGAGAAGTGGAGTAAAATGATTGGCAATTCGTGTACAAGTTAAAATCATCAGCAAATAAACACATTATTTGTTCTTGACACATTTCCCCCCATAAAAGGAAATACACAATTTCCACTCACGAATATGTAAGAACGCAAAACACATTGAAAATACTCACAAATCCTAACGTCTGTTAAAACAGCCACATATGAGCATGGCTTGAGTTTATAGGATTTTAGGAAATTCTAGTTTCGAAGACAATTCAGAATAGTTGAATCAAGGCTCATTTCATAACCTTTCTAACATCATTTCATTTCATTGGCTCCATTGTCCATAAGTATAACTTTCACTTATATCAATCATCGCATTTCATACTTCTTTCACATCTTTATAGGTTATCAACAGTAAGACATTTCCAATCAATGCTTTAGGTACACATATGAGCAATTAAGAGTCTTAAGCATATTGAGTTTTCGTACACAATTTGGAATCATAACTTTCATTTGAAACACAACTCAAAGACATAGCATTTTAATACACGTATCATTCTTGAACACATTCCCAAAGGATAACATAATGTGTTAGGAACATTTTGAACACGTTTTGAATACTTAATTCTCGACACTTTGCTTATTCGGGACAATCAAATTTACTGGGAACAACTCGGAACATAGAATAAGGAACTTGAGACAACCATACTTGAAACTTATGAGAACATCATTGAATTCAATTCTAAGAAAGTAGTTTAGCCAATATACTTTGATGGAGCTCTTTAGAGCTACTAAAACCGTCTAATACTCCTACAACTTCAATCTACATCAACATAATTCAATTGGACTAATATTAGTAAAAGAATCTATAATTTAGGCCATTTAATCATTTTATCAAACACCTAATAGGTATGAATCTCTACATCTCTTACCCATAGAATTAGTTCATCCAACTACTACCATTTACCAACAAATTATCCCACCATAATTATTAAACAATTCATAACTTCCAACATCATATACATGACCATTCATTCACACCCAACCAACAAAATTTCATCAAATAATCACCTTTCAATCTCTATAATGGATATGTATTTAAATTGGGAACTTATGGCTTCCAATCACCATACCATAAGTTCCAATACTTAATTCATACTCATATTCCCATAATATATCCATACAAGTAAGTCTAAGGGTGTAGGATTACCTTTTGGAAGAAATCTTGCAAAACCCTCCTTTGAGTTCTTGAAGAACTTTCTTGAAGATCTATGTATTTTATGGAGGATTGAGTTAGTTTTAGGGTGGAACTGATGGAATTAAACATAAAAGTAGTAGGGATTACTCACCTTGAAGATGGGGGGGAGTTGGAGGTCTTGAGAGAATGGAGGAAAACCCCAAAGTTCGGCCAAGAGAAATGGGGTAAAATGAACCCCGAAATGAGTATATAGCGTTTCGGGCGCTACAGGTGGCGCCGGGGGCTGCCTATGGCGCCGAGGGCTTCCTGTGGTGCGGGTTCCAGTAGCTGAATGAAATCCCAGCGCCAGGGATAGCGCCCTGCACTGCCCTGAACGCTGGCGACAGATATTTATTTTTCCTACACATGAATGGGCATAACTCCCACATACGATCTCCGAATTCGATGATTCTTTTTGCCATGGCTCCATAATTTCAATACGGATCTAATGTTTCAATAAAAATGCAATTTGGAGCTTATTTGATTAATGTGATACCACGTATACTCCAAGAAGCGACGTCAAAACATCCTAGAAATATCCAAATTAAATTTCGGGTTTACGCCCGAGTCCAAAATCACCATTCGGGCCTAGAGGAATCATCAAAAATCCGATTCGAGGTCGAATACAAAAGAAAACTCAAACTTGGTCATAATACATCATATGAAGCTACTCAAGACTTCAAATAATTGAAAGGAGCATATATGTTCAAAACGACATGTAGGGTCGCTATAGTTCCAACACACATTAAACATATATTTTTATTTTGAAATGATGTGGTTCTATCGCATGGGTCTCCTTTAATATTAGAATACGTTATTTCCGAATGTCGTTGCCGCACTTTAAAATATTAAATCATTAGAAAATTTTAACGGGACCTTACAAATTCATTTGCGCAATTTTATGGGGTTTTACACTTAAATACTTCAAAATCTTTCGGGGTGTTACAACATGTGTTTGAGTTGAGTATTGGGTGGTCCGGGAGCATTTCAGCGCTTAATTTGGAAAATTGGCATTTTTGAAAGTTTTAGGATCTCATAAGTTTGGTTTCAAGTGGATTTGGATGTTATCGACGTCCATTTGATGTTCCAAGCCTTGAAATAGGTTCGTATTATGATTTATGACCTGTACGCAAAGTTTGGCGTCATTTTAAAATGTTTAAGTGTAATTCGGATGTGTTCGGTGATGTTTGAAGGCTGGAAAGTTGAAAGAAAGGTTTTGGCCGTCGATTCATAATTTTGATGTTGTTTGACATAATTAGAGGCTTCGACTAAGTCTGTATCGTGTTATGGGATATGTTGGCACATTTAGATGGGATCCCTGGGGCCTCGGGTTTGAAAACATGTTGGAATTCGGATTTGAGGAGATGTTGTTGCTGCTGAAGACTGGTTTAATCACATTTGAGGAAGGAGAGGCCGTAGGTGCGGTCACGCAGGTGCGTAGAGTCATCGCATGTGCAATTTTTATGGAGGAGTGGCCGTAGGTGCGGTCGCAGATGCGGAGAAGAGATCGCAGAAGTGGAGGTTGGCCAAAAAGGCCTGTGCCGCAGGAGCGGAGTTAGTCACGCAGGTGCGTGAGCGCAGAAGCGCTTGTGGTCCGCAGAAGCGGAAGCACAGATGCGCTGCTTGGGCCGAAGAAGTGAGGGTTGCTGACTTGATCTGGAGCCGCACCTGCAATAGATGTTTCGCAGTTGCGGAGCCGCAAAAGCGGCTAGTTGACCGCAGGTGCGAAGGTCACTGGGTAGTGGGGTGCTTTTAATCCGAAGACTTAGCCCATTTCTCTCACATTTTCATTTGGTTGGGCGATTTTTAGAGCTCTTGGAGGGAAGATTTTCATCCTCCATGTCTAGGTAAGTAATTCCCGCATATTGTGAGTTAAATACATGATTTATATATGGATATAAACATGAAAATTAGTAGATATTTGGGATTTTGGTAGAAAACCTAGAATTTGTTTTTCTTTGGATTTTTACCACGAAATGGGACGTGGAATTTGGGATAAATCATATATTTGAGTTTGTAACTTTACGGGTAATGTGAATCTTCAAGAATTTATGGAATTCGGGCACGTGGGCCCGAGGTTTTGACTTTTCGAGCGGAGTTCAGAATCACTACAAATTGTTACATTATATGCATTGGAGTATATTTTGATTGAGTTGTTCATTGTTTGACTAGTTTCGGAACGTTTGACTTTGAGTTGAGGTGTTAGAGAGGCGTTGGAGTTGGTTGTGGGACTTCGTAGCAAGGTAAGTCTCATGTCTAACCCCGTGAGGTGGAATTCACCCGTAGGTGTTATATTCTTATGTGCTACTAGTTGTGGGAGCTACATACGCATGAGACGATGAGAGTCTGTATGTAGCTAAAGCATGTTTATGCACGGGTAGACTTAGGACTTTATCATGTAATATTTGAATTATTTGAACTCATTCTGCTGGTTTAATTAATTGAAATTATAATTGAACTTATTTAGAAATACACATATATATATTAGGCCGAGCCTTATCACCTTGAGTTGTTGGCAAGTCATTTGAGAAACAGTAAAGGTTATACTCACTTTGTGTTCATATACTGTATCGTAAGCATGTGCCTCGTAATTCGATAATTCCTTTCCTTTCTTGTGGAGCGGGCTGAACGCCTCGGCAGGATTATGTATAACAATCTTATGGGAGCGGGCCTTTCACGTCGGCAGTATAATAGATGCATCTATGGTTTGTGCCGTTCGACCCTCGGTAGTGCATACATTATTATGGGATTGGGTCGTGCGCCTCGGCAGTATCATATTCCTTATGGGATCGGGCCGTATGACCTCGACATAATCGTGCGTTGTATTGCTAGTAGTCCGAATACTCACAAGATTTTTCTTCCACTGATGCCTTGCACTTTATTTGATATTGGCATATGGCATTTTCCGAGCTATTGAGATAGGATACGAGATTGAAGGTTTATATCGTTAAAGAAATTTTGAAAGATTATGTTGGTTATTGTTTTATCCCACTATTACTGTTGTGCTTCATATCTGTTTAGGATTTAGCATACTACTTTATTGGACCTTTAGTAAGTATCGATGTCGACCCCTCGTCACTATTTCTCCGAGGTTAGGCTAGATACGTACTGGGTACGCGTTGATTTACATACTCATGCTATACTTCTACACTAAATGTGTAGGTTCTGACAGGTTCATTTGGTGGTCATCTGGGTGCGTAGGCGCAACTGCTGAGGAGACTTTATGGTGAGCTGCATTCCAGGCTATGTATCACAGCCCACAGAGTCTCTGTCGTACTATTTACTTTATCCTGCTTTATTTACATTCCGGACAGATGTTGTATTATTATTGCACTCCTTAGTAAATGATCATGCACTTGTGACACCGGATTTTGGGATGTTCTAGGATTTGTTTATGGTCTGCTTAACATCGATACACTTTTACTTGTTTAATATTTAAATTATATTGGCCTACGAGTTTAATGCATTTATGTCTCCACCTAACAAGTTTCATGATTTTAAAAATAATCAAATGAATAACTGAGTTGTTAGTTCACCGTTGGCTTTTCTAACGCGACGTTGGGCGACATCACAACCTATAGTGGGTTTTGGGTCATGACATATTCTACTTCCTAGTATATGCTCATGCACTTGTGACACCGGATTTTTGGGGCTACTAGTGGATATTTATAGTTGTAATTATTATTATTATTATCACTTTGATTTATGTATTGTTCGTAGTCGATATTTGGGTAAAGCGATATGTATATTTTCATAATTTCTAACTTTAATTCTATTTATACAATAAAACTCCTAAGGTTAAAAGTTAAAATGGATAATTAAATTGGAGGTTCATGCGTTGGCTTGCCTAATGGAAGTGTTGGGCGTCATCACCACCTATTATGGGATTTGGGTCATGACACGGCGAGAGAAAGAGTGTTATATATATATATATGGGGTTTGCGCATGTGGCATGACAAGGTGGGATAATTGTTGATGCTCGTGTGGCGAGACAAGGTGGGTATTTACTTTATTGTTGTGCACTCAGTGAGACAAGGGGGCTATGTGGGGATGATATGTGATGGCCTCGGGGCGTATTATTCATGATATTCGTCTGGTAGTGTGACATCCGTGAGTGTGTCATGCATATTACGAGATTTGTCGCATTGTTTCCAATGTGCTACTCTGTGTCTCTGATATTTCTTATTGATTTAAGTTGTGATAGTACACCTACACATGCATACACCATAACATGCCATTTATACCAGTCCATGAGTATGAAACTTGATGTTCATTGATCATGTACGTGTATTCTTGTATATCTGCTTTCTCTGCGATAAGGTTGGACTGTAGCCTGTGACCACGCCAGGCGGTTTGGGCTATTAAGCCTGTGACCATGACAGGCGGATTGTGATATTGACACATGAGTTGTCCGTGATATTGTAATTGATAATATGGGCACGAGGTGCCATGTGTATATGATTTGTGATTTGGGACTCGTGATTGTTGATTATGAGGTGTGGTACCTCGGGGCGATTGTTGTTGTAAATATTGTGTCGGAATAATTGATGATCGGAATTGTCATTATTTTCCCTTAATTGCTTTCACGTGTATTTTAACTGTGTTTTAATTATTTTGCAGTTTATCACATGTTCACCCATGTTGCAATTAATTGCTATTACTTTCCGTTCTTAGCTTTATATAAATATTCTGCATAGGTTTTCATGTCTAGTGAGTGTCTTCACTTGTACCTCGTCACTACTGCACCGAGATTAGTCTTGATACTTATTGGTACCGCTGTGGTGTACTCATAATATGCTTCTACTCATTTTTGTGCAGATCCAAGTACCTCTGACCGTGTCGGACGCTAGTAATTTTATTCAGACATTGCAGAGACTTCAAGGTATACCTGCTTGATGCTTATAGGCCTTGGAGTCACTTATGATATTATCTTTACTGCTGTTTATTCTCATTCAAAAACAGTATTGTATTTGAGGTTCCAGGCTACTCTCACTAGGGATTATGACTCCGTACTACCGGTTTTCGGAAAATGTATAATTATTATTTATTTGTCATGACCCAAACCGATGGGCCGCGACGGCTGCCCGAATCTTACATGTCGAACATCCTCAAGCATGCATTTAAGATATAAACATGAATAACATACGTGAGGGAAACCTGTCCAAAAGATATATATATATAT